>BPLR01014477.1:0-73395 GCA_021605095.1 Caerostris extrusa
AGCATGGATAGTTGCCAAATCATAAAAATAAATTTTATATTCAAATATTAATAAATAATATTTTGAGAATTAAAACAATATTAATGATATGTATGTTATATGATATAATTATATGACATGTTACAATAATAACCCTACTTCTTTCATGAAGGAACTGAATTTAAAATAAATACATTATTATCTCATAAGTTTCCAATAAGCAGTTTATACACTGATTTTAATATGAATTTATAAAAAGTAAAAATTACATAAAAGTCTTACAAAATAAAAACAAAAGGGATTGAAAATTCATATCTGTAAAATACATCATTTTATGTTAGAGTTACAGTCAAATCACGTGTATTTATTCAAATCTCAGTAATTAGATATATATTTTAAAATTTAGAGGTCAAACCTCTATTTTTTTTTTAAAAATTGCAATATCTGACAATATACTGTATCAGTTATAACACGTAATTGTTTAAGATACTTAAAGCATATCAAATATATCGCGGTTTTATATCATGATTTTTGTTGGATAGTTTCTTTACTTAAAAAATCATGAAAATATTTATTCTTTCCAAAATTTTTGTGTCACAAAAATATGTTTATAAAGCAATTTCAAGGAGATTCGCCATTGGCCATTCATTACTATATCAGTTATAACTCGTAATTGTTTAAGATGCTTAAAGCATATCAAATATTTCGCGGTTTTATATCATGATTCTTGTTGGATAGTTTCTTTACTTAAAATTCATGAAAATATTTATTCTTTCCAAAACTTTTGTGTGACAAAAACATGTTTATAAAGCGATTTCAAGGAGATTCGCCATTGGCGATTCGCTACTATATCAGTAATTATTTAAGATACTTAAAGCATATAAAATATTTCGCAATTTTATATTGTGATTCTTGTTGGATAGTTTCTTTACTTAAAAATCATGAAAATACTTATTCTTTCCAAACTTTTTGTGTGACTAAAGCATGTTTATAAAGCGATTTCAAGGAGATTCGCCACTGGCGATTCGCCATTTGGGGAATAAAGTAATCCTCTGTTTTTCCGGGTGCGTAGTACGTGACAACGACTCTAACTGAATCCATCCGTTCTTATCCAGTAGAATACAAAGAACTGATCTGATTTACGAATGCAAGTCCTCCTCTTTCTATAAAGTTTAGTCTTAAGACTCTATTTCTTCAGTTACTTCGAATTTAAGACATACTACTGTGCCCAAAAAGTAAGACCATTTTTTTCAAAAACTCTTTATTTATTCTTCCAAATCTATTTCATCGCCTTCATTGTAATCCTCTCTGGACATAATGCACTTATACCAACTTTTTTCCCAATCCTCAATGCATGCGAAAAAGTCATAGGCAGGAAGGGTTTTCAAAGCGTACAGGCGATCCACGTTGAATCTCTTCAATCGTCACAAAACGGTGTCCCAGAGTGGTCTTTTGAGTTTAGGAATAACCAGATGTCACGCTGTGCATACGGTGGTTGTGGAACAATATGAGTTTCATTTTTGGCGAAAAAGTCACGAAGAATCAATACAGTGTGACCTGGCGCATTCAGTGTTTTCGGTACCAATCGATATTTGACGCGTTTGAGACCCAAAATGAAATTGACCTATCCTTTTGAAATTCCAACATCATCAGCTCATCAGAAAAGTCTCTAATTGTAAATCGACGATTTGTAAGCACCAAATCTTTAATTTCTTTCTTCCTCTTCGTCTTCAACGCGTTCTCTGCCTTCTTTGAACTGCTTATACCACTTCTAAAAATTTCTTTCCGATACAGGAATGCTCACCGAATGCCTTCTGCAACATTCTATACGTTTCCGCAAACAAAATTTAATGCAAGTTCTTTGCTCAATTCATTCAGACATTTCAAAAATCGCCGGAATCAGTTTTAGCGTCTCCCAAAGCCAAGCGTAGTTCAAACACTAATGAATATTTTGACGTCAAATTTCACGCAGATGTCAAGAACAGTGCCAGTAACCTAAAAAAAAAAAAAATTGAAATTTCTTAAACCCTGAGAATTTTGAATGGAAAATTTTCTTACTTTTTGGACACAGTAGTATCATTAGCTTAAATATGGTAGCTACTCAGATGCACAAATGAGGTTGTACTTAAATATCCTTCTTAATAGAATTATTCTGTCCCATTTAATTTTTTTTTTTTGCATCCTTTAAATTAAATTTTTAGTTCTTTTATGACATCAGATTTATATATTATAATTTGAAGCCCAATGTACTAACTAATAGCTATGAAAATTAAATCCTGAATAAATTTCATTAATAATGTTGTATATGTTAAAAAATAGTATTTTAAAAAATTTACAAAAATTATTTCAACTTAAATTATTTTAATCTTAAAACATTTAATCAATTTGTAATGAAGAGCTGAAATTACAAAATTTAATGGCCATCTTCTTTTAAATTTTAAAGTACTGAAATAAAAGAGCAGAAAAAAAAAATAAAAATGCCTTTCTTAATTTTATAAAATAATTTCACCATCTCCCATTCAACTACCATAGATTTTTCGCTTAGGGGCTTAAATTTACTACTGATTGCTAAAAAAAAGTACTTTTTAAAATTGCATTTTTTACATGAAACCATGTTAATTAAATTTGTCATCATTTTTGTATAATATCCATTAATAATGTTTTTCTTTCATATGTATATGAGACTAAATTTTTGTGAAGAATAAAACATTAATACATTCCCTCACCAATAAAAAAAGAAACAAAAATTGTCAATTAAAATTTGTTTTTCTTTTCTGTTAGTCCACTCATTAAATATTCCTCTTTTAATTTTATAAATTGCTTTAATTCTACAGAAAAAATCTTCTTTTAATTCTTAGAAATTCTTAATTCTTTAATTCTATCTAATACTTTTTTTAATTCATAGAAAAATCTTTCTACAACTTACACTAAAATAATATCAAAGAAAAGCATTTTGTACACTATATTTTTGGTATTTTGTGGTTATGAATGTGATATATGAAAAATAAAACATAAGAATATTGTAAAATGACAGTTAGGAATATTTATAATTTGCTTTAATTGTACTTGTAATATATTATCTAAGCATCAATTTTCTTTTTTTTTTCCTCTAAATATGTACTATGCTTCATTGTAAAATTTGAAAAAGTAACCAAGAGCTGTAAACTAATCTGATATTACCATTTTTAATTTCTCTAGTCGTTATATTTGGATAAAGTTTTGCTTACGCCAGTCAGAATACTGGTTCATAGTCGAAATCATATACAAAATAAATTTTTTATAGTAACAATTGATCGATTATCAACATATAATCTGCCACAAGAGCATAACACTACTCAAAAATTTCAATTATACAAAAGGCCATACAAAATAACGCTATTGACAAAACGCTAATATCAGTCTATCTAATTTCGCTAATCTTCTTTGGATATTTATTATGGCCATTAGCATTCTTTAACCAACATTTTCGCATGCAAAATAACCAAATAACATTCAAAAGAAATTAAAAATTTTTTTAAATTCATTAGTTTTATTTATATAGATACTTTTAAACAAAGAAATACCCAAATTACAAGTAAACATTTAAAATGAAGATTTGGAAAAAACCAAAATAAATAGAATAGGAGAAAGTTTAAAAATGAATTCTGAAATAACTTTAATTTGCAATTAAAATAGTTTACATTTATATCTCCCAAATTCAAAGGAAACTTAAAATATAGAAAAATTGAAAATAAACTGATAAGTTTTATTTTATGACTTCTTTTCAACTTTGACCTCAAGCACTTTCATCAGCTGAATATGCAAACGAAACATTTACCAGACATTAGTTTTATTTACTTTAAGGATTCTAAGAATATAACATTTTTATTATATATTTCCGAGTTCGATTATATCCTAATTAGATTTTTTTATCTGAAATTTGGCTAGTCATTAAATACTTTTTGCTGTCTCAAATTCAACTAGTAATGTATTATGCATGCATGATAAATCTGCTTACCCACTGCTGATCACGAACAAGCTCAACTTTAACAACCCGTATCCATACCTCAAGACGCATTTACGAGTTTAGCTCGCCTGGTTACTCTTGGCTGTAATGCATACAGATGAGTGGCTTGTGCAGTCAGAACTGTGCATTGTCCGCCGGAAACAGTTCAGCTTTTAATTTTTCGAGCTGAGCTTGTTCGTGACCGGCAATATGTAAAGTTGCACCAATTATATCACTAAAAATTATAGAAGCACCATTAACTTCTCTGAAATACCTTTGCTTAGTTCTATTTTCCTTGTAAGTTGTAATGCTGTCTGTCAGTGCTGTTATAAGTATGATGTATTGATCTAAATTTGTAAAAACCTAGATTACATTGTACTTAGTAACAATTTTTTTGTTTAGTTGTACCTATGCATTTTTAAGAGAAATCAAGCATGTTTTTGTTTTTACTTGGGCTTATTTTAATTCGTGGTATCTCTGTCTGCTACAGGAGGGTCGTCAAAAGATGGTTGAACCACCTCACCCCAACAAGCCCGTTGAGAATCCCGCCAACGGTGCTCCCGACCTTGATGCCATCTTCGGCAAAAAAAAGCAGACAGCTTATTCGGCGTTAGTCCCAGCGATATTGATAAGTACTCTCGGGTTGTGTTTCCAGTTTTCTTTGTTTGTTTTAACCTCATGTACTGGATCATCTACTTGCACATCAGTGATACTATTAACGAAGAGTTTGTATCCTTGGGTTCGCGTTAAGTGCACCGAAGACCGTCTATGCCAAATATGCAAGAGGAACAAATACAACGTCTGGAACAAAAAGAAGAAAAAGAATCTTCTATAGAATCCTGTTTTTGCACAAGTTTCCTTTGACTAGAACTTCTTCCTCGTCTTTATTAGAATGTGTTGTGATGACGGAAACGTGTTGGCTTTTATGACTCACACCTCGTCTCCTACAGTATACTTTTTTGGTTGTTATTAGACTCATCAAGAATGTAGTGTTGTGTAACGTCATTTACTGCTTAATTTAACGATGGAAAACCTCATAACACCATCACAACGTTTGTACTCGTCACGACAAAGAACCTTTTGTACCCCTTACAGTTCCAAAAACTTAAAAAAAAAAAACAAAAAAAAATTAGTGCGAGCTGTAGTGTGCCCTTTCTTTTGCGAACACGTAAGCATTGCAGTTTACTTTTCACATATAGTGTAAAATAATGTATAAATTACTGGTTATGCTAGCCATTTAAATTATAAAAGATATACAGAAAAATTTTTGCTTTTCATAAAAGTTTTCTCCCCCTAAAAAATTAATCAAGGGATGGGACACATTTAGAAATCAGGTTAAAAAAATCAAAACGCAATAATGCTTATTTTAACTCAAAAATGAGGTACAAATACATACTATTGTGCTCAATCTAAGCTCAGGTGCTGTTCATAACAGAAATTTCATCATAAAAAAGATTTATCTTTTCCATGAAAATTTACTTACTACTCACAAACAGCGATAATTTGTGCATAGATAGCTTTTATGTCATCAGTTTATATTTCGTCGGCAATAATTGAATTCTATTATATATTGGACTGGAAGCTCGGTTCAAAAATAACTTGAGCATAAGAACATTTTTATAAGAAGCATATATACATGGGCATATATTTCATCCAGTTCAATATAAAAGACCTCACACGAAATGTAAACAGATGTCAAGCTTAGAGCTGCTAAGCAAGCTTTTTAGAATTGGAATCACTAAATATTTTAATGACGAAATCAATAAAACTAATCTTTAAGAATTTACTCAATTGTACAAAAGATAAATTATACGAAAATTTTGCCTTTCATCTCTTTCTTTACTACGCAAACTTGATGTAGATTGCTAAAATATTTCAATCAGTAGATTAAAAAAACTCTCTTCTTCAACTTTAGTTGAATCTGAAGTCTTTAATCTTATTATAAATATATTCTTAAATATGTTAACGTTTTGTTTTTATAACGAAGTAGTTATTATTTCACATTTCACATAGACTTTAACTAGCAATTCGACTTCTAAACTTTATGTCACGAATAATTGGTGATTATAACCATTAGAAAAAAATTAAACTTATACAGAGAAATCAAAGAGGATATAATGCGTTACCAACAATGATTTTATTAGAATCGTAATCATTTTGGTAATAATTTCGCGCTTAGTTATTGATTTGGGATTTTCGCGATTAGTGAGTAATTTAGCGATTTCGCGATGAAGAACTCACACTGTAGACTTCGCGATTAGACATTCGAATTTCTAGAAATTTCGCGATTAGCAACAACATACATTAAGAAATTTCGCGATTAGAATTTCATTTCACATCCTGTTCGCGATTGACCCTCGTAAGGTTTCGCGAAGAATTATAAACACCTGGTGATTTTACAGCTTGTAGTAACGTTTGTTGGTCATTTCAATCTATAAAGTAAGAAATTTAGTTTCAAAACTAAAGTTTTGCTAACTTTTCATGTCAAATTAAAAATCAATATGTTTAACTGACGCATTTTTCATATTAGTTACCGTTCACGTTATTTATTATCTTTGTCAGAGATTTATTATAAATTTAGTTGTAAATTTTACCAATTTTTCAATCAGTTTCTACTGTATTTCTAAATTGCAACATTTTTATGTAATGCATTATCTGTTGTTCTTGAAAGCATAAAATGTATTTCATTATTCTAAACTCAAATTTATCCTGGTTATAACTGTGCAAATAATACTAGCTAAACTGGGGATAAATTACTGACAGATGAATTTTTATGACCCCTGCTAATTATAAAAGATTCTGGGTTCTAATTAAATTGATCTTCATAAACTCGCAGAAGTGAGGTGAAAATAAATGCTTCATAGAACTTAAGGAGATTGTGTGTATCGTCTAATGTGATATAGCAACACATTGTTATTAGTGTAGATCAATCTAAAGTTTTCACGAACTTGAAAAGAAATTGCTCTTTTGACAAGTGCAATTCCTATAATCAAATTGAATGTATATAATAAATGCAATGAAATAATTCATGTTATAATTGGATGCAATCTTAAATGGGTCCTTGAAAAATCTATGCAAAATGACCTATAAAGTCGTTTTATAAGCTGTGATATTATGTACGCAGTCATGTTCCTGAATGTTGGTTTGTAATTTGGTTTTTGAGTGTTTATTATCTTAATTTAGTTTATTCTGCATGTGATTTTGTTTAGAGCTTGTTGAAATCATGTTCCCACAGCAATATGTTAATCAAGTCTTTCAAAAATAATGTACTCAATGTGTTTTATGTCATAGTAAATGTGTTTTATTCATGTTTGTATAATTATATAATCATAAGTATACTTCCGCCTTGAATAGAAACTTATAAAATCATGTACTACAAACATATTACCCAAATAATAAGTTTCTAAAGTAGGATACATTCTCTATGTAACCAATATGAAAATGTTTCCAATCCATGTTGTTTACCTATCAATGTTCTTAATGGATTTCTGTCTTGTGTGTGTGCTAAAATGCCTTTAAACTGAAAGAACTCTTCCTTAATTGTAAACTGTGCTTAACAACACTGTCGTGATACTCATTAGATTGATACCATGTTACTAAATGTATGACATAATATGACATACCACACTTATTGCCTGATAAAAGATTTTTGCCTTCTTTTTGCGCTTCCGTTGAAAATAATGTTCATAGAAATGTGCCAAAATCCGATTTCATGTTACATCGTACAAGTTTTCTGACTATGTAAATATCGCGTAAATGAAGGTAATTTACTTCAAAGCGGTAATTTTAAAGTATTTAAATTACCTTTAAGACTTATTTTCCTACAGACTGCAAATACTTTCCTAACATAGCATGTTCTTTAACGCTTCCAAAGTAGGTCTAGTAGACATATGTATATATAAGAGTTTCATTATTGTGTTCAACTATTATAAAACCTATGTGTCTGCATTAATTTACCTACTACAGATGTAGTTTTTCTTCAGGGTTGCCTTTTAATTCAATTACATCTCATTATCTTAACTTTGTGCTGTTTTTATCATAGTAATTTAAATTAAAGCAATACTTCTTTACATGCAATACCGGGCAAACTGAATGTTTTTCATTAAATGTTGTAGTTGACGTAGAGAGATAAATCAAAAGCATTAAATTTCTTTGAATTTTAATAATTTTCAATTTATTTAATTCAAACTTTATAAGACTTTAAATCCTTTAATTCCAATTTTTCAACTTATCTTTTCCACTAGTATCTCCGTCCGTGATCTACTTCCACCTTTCATGGTTAGGAAACCACCTAGATTCCTAAGTCTAGATAAAAGAATTAACCTAATTGTGTCACTCGGTGTAGTGAAAAGGTTTACTTCGGTAATTGATTTAAATGATAATCTAACCCACTCGTAGAATATATTAAGAGCAATATTTCATTAAGGAACTTGAGATAAAAATTATTTAAATCTCTTATCACTTTTACTATATTCATAAATTTAAAGTGGAAATCAATAAAAACTTTTACCTCGTACTTCTTGCGTTGTAAATTATCCAGTTGTAAAAATCGTATTGTACTGGGAATGATTATTCATACATTGAAAATTTCACTACTATAACTGCAAAATGCGTTTCAAAACTTTAACAATGAATATTGATCCCAAAAATTTTATATTGTTTTTTTTAATTCTTTCATTAATAAGCAAAGTGAGCATTAAAACGAAAATTATTCATGTTAGGGGATAAATCAACATGTTAAATAAAATAAATTATGTCACTTTCACCACAAAAATATGCAAGAAATTTTTAAAAATTGAGAAATTCAAATTAAAAATTTTTATTTAATACTTTAATTTAGTATTAAAAATTAAATAATTTTCTTTCTCTAAAAAAGTAACTAAATGATACGGTGAACCAAAAACTGTTTGAAAAAAAAACGATACTTTGATTTTTTCATTTAATAAATTTCATCTATTGTTATTCTAAAAAAAAAACATTTCCCATTATTTATTTAATGCATAATGATCAATATTTGCTGTAATAAATAATCTACATAATGTAAATTTCAAATACAAATAAACTTTTATATTAGGAAATTAATGAGATGATACATTTAGAAAATGTTCAATTTACCTTAAAGGCGAGGAAAGACGTAAAAAAATGTGCAATTATAGGGCAATACAAAGGCAATACTTTAAAATGTGTGAGTTTTACCAGAAAGTTTTGGCAGGAAATATTTTACCCTCATGGCAGGAAAGGGTTATTCAGTGCACTAAAACTAATATCCATTTAAGTGTTTTGTTTTAATTTAATATAAAAATTACTTGTTTTATATTTTTTCCATAATAGTAAAGACAAATAAATGCGGAATTCAAACACGCATGCAAGTAAGAAATGTTAATAATTGAAAGGTTGTATTTTTGAATAAAGAGACGTTGTGCAGTTTTGTTCATAAAACCATCCGGTAGTAAGGAGAAGAGAAAAGAAAATGGACAGCCCAAATAAATAAAGATAATAATTCACAGTATTCCCTGTAATTAAATTCAACTTTTACATAAAATGTTTCCTTAAACTTCATTTCAACAACAACAACAACAGTTGCAATTCTTCGATTGAACAAACCGCGTAACAGAATGATTTTGCTTGCTGAAATGGCTGTAATTGATTATGAATGATTCTGTTTGCTATGATCTGCCATCAAACAAATTTGTTAAGCTATATAGCTCGTTTTTACCAGATTTAAGTCTGTATGGAAAAATCACTTAAATCTAACTTGGAGATTTCAGATAAATATATATTTACATCAAACTGTAAAACTTTTTGAAAAGATGTTATTACTTCAAAAGTCTATTGAACGAATTATTAACTGAAACATAGATTATTTTAACTGAAATTTGTCAACATTTAATACATTTACAACACGAAATTTAATGCACTTAAATAATTAAATAAATTATTTTCTTCTGAGAACAGAGTACAGGTACAAAAACTGTGGATATTCTTGATTGTAACACGGGATTTATGATTTTAAAAACTCCTATTTTTGCGAATATATTAAGAGAAAATTTTGTGATTTAAGCAGACACGAACAAATGAACTTTCAGTCTTAACAAAATGTCAGTTTTATACAATCAATTAAAGAAATCGAAAATGTTGCTATTGGGTGATTTGATATTAGTAATTCTGTGAAAAGTACCTTAGTTTCACAAATAGATCTAGCTCTGATGATAGATGTGAAAACAATGCGAGTTAATAGAAGAATAGCATAGAATTGCAGTTACAGTTTTTGAAGTTTTAAGAAAACTATTAAATTACACACTACTAAGTAAGCTTTCTTAACTATTCTTTAATCTAAATTTCTCAATTGGGTTTTGTTGAAATAAATAAACGTTAGAGCTTAAATTCAGTCTTGAATTAACGGTGCAAATTCTGATTAATTAAAAAATTACGACAGATTTCTGCGAGCAAGAAGTATTTTTGAAAATCACCATTTTAATACAGCCTGTTTCTAATCAAGAGAGCTTTTGTTTTCTCTGTTTTAATATGTTTGTGTTAACGTGCGCATATATGCGAACGGTATAGATTTATGCTTTTGTCCTTCATTTTAAAGCAGACATTTTATAATACTAACTCTATTTATCTTATCTTCTCCTCTCCTCTTCTCTCTTGTCCTTTTTCTGAATTTGTGTTGATCTATTTCCACTTTCATGTTAAAGCCATACTTGGTGTGGTGTGTATGTAGATTACTAGCCATTTACAAATCTATGATTCTTCTATTAACAAGCACCAATGCACTGTTGTCTTCAGGATTATCAGATGTAATGCAAAGAAGCTATATAGCTGAAATATGTTTTATGTTCCACGAATATAACGTGTTTTTCTGAATGTTCACAATGATTTCATTACGATTATTACTTAATAAAAACATAATTAAGATGCTACACCTATTAATGATAAAAAAAAAAATTCTAGTATTGTGGCTCCATATGTGCAAATATATATGCCAAACAGAGGGAGTTGCTAAAGTAGTTTTATTTGCCATTTCAGTAAAATTAGATGGCAATTGTGTTGTACATAGTAACGGCTGTAACAAAGAGTCAGCAAATTTTTACAGATGAAATGTTGTATGATTAATGTTCATTAGTTATAAAAATTTCACATCATGTATTGCAAAGTGATGTAGCAATTGGATTAACGCAGATATAAGTCACTAAAGACGATAAATTCGTCCAAAGCAATCTTAATACGTAGGTATAAGATAATCGCTCAATGCACCTAGTGGCCATAACATGAGGGTGCAAAATTCTTTTACTGTAGACTTTATAATCACAATAAAATGATACCTAATCTCTGCAGTCTGTGTTTTTGCTTCTTTTCTTTCATGTTGCCCATTTTTATCACTGAAGTTTTTTGAATTTTTTTTTTTTTATACTGTACATTGTATACACCATATGTCACTTAGTGATTGATTGCAATTTTGCAGGGGGAAAAATGAAAGATTTCTTGGCCGTCTATCAGCATATAATCCATATATTGAAAATATAATTTTGAGCCAAAACGTACTTATAATATTTATAAACTAATTTCTTCTCTATGGTATATATTATTGTTTAATAGCATATAAACAACACAACCTTTTAAAAATCTATATGTTGCATGCTTACAATACTTTGTATAGCTAAAAAGAATCAAAAGTACTTTTATATCTACTTGTAACATTTACAAACTATATATGGGAAAAAGATAATAAAATGAAGGTTTAGAAAATTGGGCATCCACCATAACACGAAAATAAATAAAATTAACCACTGTTATCAGAAACAAAGCCATCCGCGTCTTTTCATATTAGTGCTAATTTTATTTATAAGACTTTTAAAACAAGTAACCATACATTTCATACAAACAGAATTTATTATAGATACAAACTATTGATCAAGTAAGCATAATATATATATATTCTAATTTTTATGAAAGTGTTTTATAACCAGTCAGTAACTTTCCGTTGAAATTTATGCAATCTTTCTAAACTCACAGGAATATGAGTTCATGCAATTATTTCTAATTAGTTAAAGTAACCACACATTTCATACAAGCAGAATTTATTATACAAATAATAAGATACAAACTTTTGATCAAGTAAGCATAATATATATATTTCTAATTTTAATGAAAGTGTTTTTTTAACCACTCAGCAATTTTCCGATGAAATTTATGCAATCTTTCTAAACCCACAAGAATATGAGTTCATGCAATCATTTCTAATTAGTTAAAATATACCTATAACACTGTTAGTAGATGTTCCAAATTTTAAGAAATCGAACTCTATTTTAACAATGCATATTTCTTCCATTACCGATAACGCTTCAGAAAATAAATCTTTTCTATCCCATTCACCAAATGAAAAAAATAAATAAATAAATAACACATGTACATTTAGACTCATAGAACATTTCGGAAAATAAAAACGCTGTGTGTATTTACTATTGATATATTCCATGGACTCTTTTCAGAACTGTTTCCGTGGAAGTCGATACACTTCCGTTAAGTCTGACTAAATTTCCTGAAACTTCGCGGTTCATTTCCTGAGCCAAATCTTGGAACAGAAATGATGTTTTTCCCCAATTGAAGCATGCATTCTTTATTTGGCATTTTCTACGCATGGGTTCAAACGTACCTGGAAAAAGAACAAAATACTACAGTATAACTGAACTAAAGGCTAAAGGAAAAGAATAATGCCCTTCTTTTTACCTAAGTTGAGAAACATTAAAAAAAAAAAAAAAAACTAAGTTTTCTATTTTAAGTTTAAACTTATTTTTATTTTACTCTAAACATGTTATCGCTATAAAAATATTTTGCTTAAATAAACCTTTGTCAATGTTTATTATTAATTTAAAATTAATTTAATATATTATGAATCACATTGCCCTTCTAGTATTCTTAAATAACATAATAAATAAGCAAATAGCAAAAACATAACTATTACAATACATATCGAAATAATGAATAATATAACTGCAAGCACAATCCTATCACTAAAATAAACAAGTTTGAAAATCAGAGTCTTAACAAAATTTGTTCTTCTTTTAAAAATTAACCATGGCTGAACATCAAAAAATCTAAAAATTTTTATTTTTATTTTAAGTTTAAACTTATTTTTATTTTACTCCAAACATGTAATCGCCATAAAAAAAATATTTTGCTTCAATAAACCTTTGTCAATGCTTATTAAAATAATATGAACCACATTGCCCTTCGAGTATTTTTAGATAACATAATTACCATGTAACAATGTATAAAATTACTGTTTTTATATCCAATATTTAAATCGAAAACACTAAGCATAAATACAATGTGATGAAAATGTTCTCTAGCAAAAACAAAACTATTACAATACATGTCGAAATAATGAATAATAAAACTGCAAGCACAATGCTATCGCTTAAATAAACAAGTTTGAAAATCAGAGTCTTAACAAAATCTGTTCTTCTTTTAAATATTTACCATGGCTGTAAACTTCAAAAAATTTCTAACAGATTACCATAACAATTTTTTTCAATTCTTGACGTATTTTTCATGACTTTCTCCAAGCATAATGTAAAAAAAACAGAGGTGAATCTCTTAAATAATAAAATTTGCGCTATTCTCTAAACATAGTGGCGCAGGATAATATCATTATGGATAAATTCCCTCAATATACATGACAATGAGTATAACGCCTGAAGCTTTTTGAAAGAGAGAAAATTTTTATACAAACACACAAAGAAAATGCTAACAGAAAGAGACGATAATATGATAAACGACGGGACAAATAACTTTTAGCAGTGAATGCCACAATGATTTTTTTACACTTATTCCATGAAGAAAACTTTAATTAAAAAGCATAAAAATTTAAATATTTCTTAGGAATGGTGTTTAATCCATCGCAGATTGATAATATTGATCGTAGAAAAAAATGTTTTAATGATGTATTCATTATGGAATTTTTTTTATGTAATCACATATAATAAAAAATTTTAAAAATAAAAACATTACAAATTTTATAAGTCCAAGTTAAAGAATATTAATTATTATTACCAAATATTAATTATCATTAACATCTACTTATTATTGTTCATTCTGATTTATTTCATAAGAAAATGAGATTTCAAAGTACATTATGCTATAAATATATATATATATATATATATATATTTAATAAAAACTACGTTATAATACCTTAAAGAATGTTTCATAATTGATGTATCTGGTATATAAATGTTTATAAATTCATTTTTTTTTCCATTTCACTATAGTAAAATTAATGAACATAGGCAAAAACACAATTTATTATTTTCCAGTTTATATATTTTAAATAATAAGAAAAGACTAAATTATTTCAATCGCAATTAAAAAGGATAAAAAAAACATGTAAATAATATTATATATATAAGAAATCTGTAATTTAAAATGGACATAAAACACTCTATGTTGTTCTCTTTGAGACAATATCGTATCTATTCCTGTCAGATGAAATACGATCGATCTATTTTGACATAAAATACAAGTTTTATAGAAATGTAAACGAACATGTACATTGTTAAATGTTAAATAAATTGCATTATTATAATTCCAATTAAATTAAAATCTATTAAATTTCAACAAAAATTGTATTAAAATTAAATCTTATCCCTATTGCAAACTTACTAGCTGGAAACAATAATGAATAAATTATAACAGGCAACGATAATGAATAAATTACAACAAGCAATGATAATAAATAAATTATCAGAATTTGACATTCATATCTTTAATTTAGTTTTGACGTTACAGTTTTTATATTTGTTCTAGTAAGAATAGGGCAATTCTGTAAAAATAACAGAATGTTAAATCATTGGTAAAGCTTCCCATATCAAAAATTATACTATTCTTTATACAATACATATTTTTCCAAGAAATGTGGTTACAAAAATTTTTAATGCGATGGAACAACTCTATTTCTAGTAATTTATTTAACCTATATCATAACTATTCAACTTATTTTATTACTATACTTCAAATATGCATATTGCTTAATTCTTTTAATAAATCAGTGAGAACAAACGCGTATAATTTTGGTAATAAAGATATTTATTTTTTAATGAGTTAATTCAGTTCCATTTTATATTAAATTATAATTCAATTTGACTGGATATATATCATTAGAACTATATTATTAAGATATATATTATTAGACCTTGGAATAGAACTTTAAATTCATGTGGAATTGTAATTATAAATTTTTTCAACACCCAAAATTCAACTGAAATGATATTACAGTCGTTAAATATGTTACGTGATACTAACTGTAAATGTTCTTTATTTTCAAAATAATTAATATTTTATAAGTTTAAATTTGATTTCTTTATAACACAATATTCCACTTAAATTTCCATAACTCAATAATCATAAATGCGTTTCAACCAAATCTAACAATCATATAAAATTTTATGTTTTCTAAACCTTGAAAATTTATTGAAGAAATTTTCCAGTCAATTATATTTAACTTATGATAATTATTTACTTTTATGATAATCTTGCGTTTGCTTTAATTAATTTTTATCATATAATCTCTTATAAAATTATTTTTATTATATGATTGCTGATGCTGAATTTCATTTAAAATTTTTATACCTGGTAAATTCTAACAGAAAAAGCAATTAAATAAATAAGTTGATCTTCATTATTTTCTTTAAAAAACTTAATATTTTAAAAATCAAAATTCTATGATTCTTTATTCATACAAGCACTTCTGTTATCCCACAAAATGAAATGGTCTTTAAGCCTCGATAAATTTTTATGACTATGCTGAGAAAAAAGATATACCTTTTGATAAATAATCAGTTGTTCTTCATTATTTTCTTAAAAAAGTTACTATTTTAAAAATCAAAATTCTATGATTCTTTATTCATACAAGCACTTCTGTTATCCACAAAATGAAATGGTCTTTAAGCCTCGATAAATTTTTATGACTATGCTGACAAAAAGAGATTTACCTTTTGATATATAATTTTATGTGCCTCAAAAATCGATCAAAATCTTTAAAACTAAAGCCATTGGGATATTTTTATATTTGCATTTATAAAGAAAAATATTTCGATATCTTATCATTCACTACAGCTCAGTTCGGAAAATTTTTCTGTTTATCATCGATTCAAATGGTGATAAAAATCCAGAAAATCTTGTGACGAATCGTTTGGTAGGTAATATCTTGTCAGAAATAAAGATATCTCTTTTTATAGAAAAATGTCTTCAGGTTACTGATACGGAATTGTGAAAAATCAATAGATTTTTTTCTTGAAATTCTTTTTTCCGGTATATTAAACCCTGCCTCCTTTGCAATTTTATTCTGAATTATGAAAAAATTCAGAACATCTTACACTTTTATTCTAATACTACTGTGTAAAAAAAGTAAGACCAGTTTTCAATTTAAATTTCGCGGGCATATGGTATTTTTTTTTTTTTTAAATGTTTTTTTGGCACTATCCTTGACATATGTGTGAAATTTAACATCAAAATATTCATTAGTGATTGAGTTACGCTTGGTATTGTGAGATGCAAAAATTGATTCCGGCGATTTTTGAAATGTCTCTTCAATCTACTCAAAACGGTGTCCCCGGAGAGGTCTTTTGAGTTTAGGGAATAGCCATATGTAGCACGATGCTAAATTAGGTGAATAAGGTGGTTGTGGAACAATATGGGTTTCATTTTTGACGAAAAAGTCACGAAGAATCAATGCAGTGTGAGCTGACTCATTCAGTGTTTTCGGTACCAATCAAGATTTGAAACGTGTGAGGCCCAAAACATCTTTTAAAATGGAATTTTGAAATTCAACATCATCAGCAAGGTCTCTAATTGTAAAACGACGGTTTGCAAACACCAAATATTTAATTTTTTTGGACGTGAGTTTCGTCGGTTGAGGTTGGTGGTCGACCAGAGGGCTCTTTGTCTTCAACGCGTACTCTGCCTTCTTTGAACTATTTTTACCACTTCTAAACATTTCTTTTCGATATATGAATACTCATCGAATGCCTTCTGCAACATTCTATACTTTTCCGCAAACAAAATTTTACGCAAGTTCTTGCTCAATTAATTCAGACATTTCAAAAATCGCCGGAATCAGTTTTAGCATCTCACAAAACCAAGCGTAATTTAAGCACTAATGAATATTTTCACGTAAAATTTCACACAGATGTTAAGGACAGTGCCAACAACCTAAAAAAAGAAAAAAAAAAAAAATTGAAGCACCATATGCCGGGAAATTTAAATTGAAAACTGGTCATACTTTTTGGACACAGTAGTATATTGAAAATTAATTCTTTTTCAATTACAGAAATCAAAATTTTGCTTTAATATTTATCGATTTGAACCAAAAGATTATGAAATATTATACAAAAGTATAAATTAAATGTGTTATTTAAAAAAATGCTTTAACAGGAAATTCCATTTCCAATTCAAACATAAATATACAAAATTCTGCTGCAGTAAAAAAACGGACACAAAAATATGAAATTTAGCAATTATTATTATTTTTTTTTTTAATTGTATTTTAACTATATTCCTTTTTAGCTAAAATTTTCATTTATATTTAAATTTTTAAAATTTTTAAATAAAATAAATGTATTAGTCAATTCAAAAAAAGAAAAATTCAGGTGTGTAACGGACGATCTAATCAGGAAATCAAATAAATAGAAAATTCAAGAAGAAAATGACATTTTGTAATATTTAAATCTAAGAAGTCTGTTTATTATTACGATTTATTATAACCTGTGAAAGATTGTAATACACTAGTTAATGAAAAGTCAGAAAAATTGTCATTGTGAAATTTCTATTCGTGGGAATTTAATGAAATTGAGCAAAATCATGAATCAAATAGTTCTTCACAAATTAAGCATGAAAAACATTACATTTATTTTATGTCTTGAAAATACATAAAATGCAAACATAAAAATTAAAGGCATAGAATTTCTCCAGAAGTTTTAAATAAAATATTACGATTAATATATGTTAAAAGTCTAATGTATGTTTTATAAAATTTTAAAGTTCAATTTTAAAACTATTTATAAATCATTAAAGAAAATTGTTTGTGTAGTTAATAATACATTCCTATTTATTCTTAATTCTATCACTATTAAATTATATATACATTTTACAGTTTACTGCCTGAAGTTATGTAAAATATCTAAAATGGCTGTCATTGATTTCATTTCGAATTAGTGAACACATTTCGATAAAATGGTAAAATAACATAATTTTATATTTCAAAGAACTTCTTTATCTGAAGCTTTTAGCTTAAAAAAAAAGTAATGTGCTTTCTTAATTATTTATTGTTTATGTTATTAAAATATCCTCTACCATTCGATGAAATAAAAATTATTATATTATGATTTATAATTGATTATTTTATGACTTGGAACTATTTTTCACCAAAAAATAGAGCCTTAAAAATCCAACTTGTATATGTGGATATCTTTTGCAAAATAAATAAATAAAATAAAGTAAAAAAAAAAAATAAATAAAAAATTTTAAAAATGCAAAACATTCTTTCTATGACAAAAAAAGCTAACTAAGTATTTTATAACTTCGATATTTAGTGAAAGTCCCCACAATAAATGTCGATGTGGATTATCCATTAGAAAATTTTATGGCTATGGCTACGAAGTATATTGATCACTTTACAACTAATATGACAATTTATTAAACTAATTTTGGTCTCTGATTCCATCATAAATTGAAACAAATATCTCTAGAGCTCTAAGATTCTCATTTCTTAACTCTTTTTCCTAAAATCTAATGTAGAATCTTCCAGGCTTTGATTATTCCCGGAGGGAATATTCAAAAGTTTTCAAATATGTTGGGCTTCAAAAAAGCCTAAAAGGCTTATCTTGTTAACTAACAAGTCTCTTTTCAACGATAATATTCAAGGCTTATTTTCTCCTAAAATAAAATAAAATTTTATTCTTTTACAATAAAAATTAAAATTTCATGGGATTTTTTTTTTTATTTGAAATATATTGAATTGTATTCATTTAATAACAAATATAAAAATTATTTCTTAGTAAATTTAAAATGTATTATATTTTAATGCCTACTAGAAGGCATGGCCTTGTATCATGCAGGTTAAATTATAATAATAATAATAATAATAATAAGTTTTAAAAAGATGCTGTTTAAAAAAAATGTCAAAATAGCATAATTCAAATTTAGAAAAGTTTAAAAAAAAAACAATCCAGTTAAAATAGCTGTAATATATCATATCACTACACAATCTAAACAAAATTATTTTCCAATATAAATTGTATAAATAATGAGTAATACAAAAATATCAAATGAAGCAAATATTAATTAAACATTTAATAACTAAATTCGTAGACTTAAATTAAAATTATAAAAAAGAAAGAAAAATAAAAAAAGTGTATGTATTAAAATATTAAATGAAAACTGCGAACTTCATAAGAACAAAATATACACTATGAGAATTAGTAAAAATATTTGAAATGCATAAAAATCAAATAACTTTCTTAAAATTGTTAAAAGTTATTGCAAAAGTACAGCCTATTTATAAAATATTTGTAAAAATTTTATGAGAAAAATAATTAAAAAATATTGTTTCATTAATAAAATAATGAGTTAATGGAATGTGAATTACTTGCGTATTAATTTCAAATCATATACTTTTTAAAAAGGATACCAATTAATTATTATATGATAATGTGAAATAACACTTCGTAACTATTAAATTCCTTCATTTTAAACCGATTTCAATTGAATATTACCTCACTAAAAGAATAAAATGCTAAATAATTAAACTTTTATTCAATTTTCTAAAATTTAAAAAAATCTTTTGTCTTAATTTCTAATAAATTTTTAATTGAAACAAGTTTTATTAAACAACAATCGTGCAAAAAAATCCTTTAATTTCCATGCATTAGCGATAACTAAACAGCGAAAAAAAAAAGAAAACCCCTCCTTATTTGTTTCTCTCTACATATATTTAAAAAACCAATACTTAATAGAACTGCCTTAAATCACAGCTCATTAATTAATTTGGTGCAGTTAAAACATAAATAGCGGTCTTCATATTTAGCTATTTGATGTCATTGGCTTAGAAAAAGTTAAAACTCCTACAAAAAAAACGGCATAATTTTATTGGACGTTCTTATAAAGCACTTTAACCATTCATCTCTCACTTAATAAAACGAAGATGATCATACGATTTTATTGACTTTAAAGTGGTATAAATAAATATAATTTCTAATGGTATAACAAAAATGTGTAGTTGTTGTTATTCACAATGAACAATTGCAATTATTTTTTATTATTTACAAGCGTTTTCAATGAAATCAAGCAAATTTTTCTTGCTTTTATCTAAATAATAACAAAAAAACAGTAACATATTATACAGTTAATAAATGAAACGATTGTAATATTATATAGGGTCCCTTTTCTGTAATTTTAAAGTTTTGGAATTTTTGTCACAAAAATTGATGGGTATACTATTTTCACAAGTTTAATCGATTGTGATAAAATTTTCCGGTTTCGTAATGGAAAAATTTCGAGCTAGTGGTTAATTAACCATGTTAACTAATTCTGTTAATTAACTGCATTGTACCGTAAGTTAGTTCCTTTCGAGCCATTTCGAACGATATACTTCTGTAAAGATCTAATGATAATTTCGAAAATTATTAAAGCAAACAATTAATTATTTATAGGAATCATGGAAGATAACTTAAGACATATTTCCTACTGATACATATTTTGCCTAATTTAATATTGTTCTTTACAGCTTTTCGTTACAATCATCATTGTGTATGACTGGATAAATGGTTTCATTTTACTTAAAATATAAGATAGTAAAAGAAAAAAATTAATTACAAATTATCAAATTAGATATGAAAATATCTAAATAGTCCTAAAACAAAGATTACTATGATGAATTTGAAGTAATATATTTAGTGAGTTAGCTATTTGAATAAAATGCTAATATTATAAAAACGCCTTTGAAGAACATTTTGAGAATTAAAATCAAGTCTTTTCATCAAAAATATATTAAATTCTTGTAAAATAATTGAATTAAATGCATTTCAAGTATTCAATATGGGAAATATAATTCCTGAAATCACCATACAATTTTGTACAAATAATAATATTTATACATTTGTCAACCCAAAATCATTAAAAATTGATACATGCATTTTATTTTAACTGTTATCATTTAAGGACATTTTTTTCTGTTCCTTCATATTTAAACTTGCAATATTATGCATTATTTTAAAGAAATAACTTACTCTTTATATTTATTGGTCCTTTAACTGAATTTTTGTTCTTTCACTTAAGTTAAAACACTGATTATGAAGATCAGTAGCAAAAAGATTTTCTAGGCATTTAACGTTAGTCGTTTACAAGGTAAATTAATATTAATTATTTGTAAAAGAGAGTAAATAAATTTTTATATAATAATTCTATAAAGTTATCATATTTTCATCTTGTTTAAAAAATATATCATTCTTATCATTCGTCTTTTTCATTCGATTTCATATGTACTTCTATGCACTACTACTAATTTTAAAATTCATTGCATATCTTACTAAAGGTTATTTGACATGCGTAAAATAATATTATGAAATCGTTTCAAACAATATTTTTATTTTACATTATTATCTATTTTAATAGTTAAAAGGGATCACATATTTTCCTTTGAAATAGCATAATTTTTTACTTAATCTATATTTTTAAAAGAATCCTTTGTGTCTATCCTTGTCTAATTCTGCAAAATATATGTTACTTCTGAATAAATAGCTTTGTTCTTTGATAAGTTATGCACCTTTAATTTATTTCCACATTGCTTCTCTGCTTTAAAATTTCTTAATTTATTTTTTTTTTTTTTAAATTGCTTTATATGCAAGCACATTAATCATTTGGGCTTTAAATATGAACATAAACTATAAATTTCATGTCTTTATAATTTCAAGCTTGCTTAAATTTTTATAATCATGCATGATTTTCTTAAGTAATGTTAACTTGAAGTTTTACTGTTAACCTTTAAATAATATTAACATTTCATCAATTCTTAGTACAGTATTTTTCATTTTGATTGTTATGTTATTTGTGTGAAGCATGTTATGTGTTCTTGTTATTGAAATGATTCATGTTTCCTGCCTTTTCGTAGTTTGTATAAGTTTTACACTGCATTGTCAAAATATTAGAAACCCTTCTGTAGAAATCCTGTTCCTGTCAAAAAACATAACCGTTAAAAATATTTCCACGTACTGTGACTTTAATTAAGTTAACTTCATTGTAACATTAACAAAAATATGCATTGAATAATAGTAACACTCACTTTTAAATAAATTTAAAAAAGATCCCAAAAAATTCATTATTTCCTTTATCTGTTTTACGAAAAAGAAAAGCCTGGCAATTTTAAAATCAGTTTTATATCATTTCTTTCATTTTTGAGAAAATTCTCTTCGAGTTTTTAAAAATTTACAAAAAAAAAAAAAAAAAAAAAAAAAGAAGAAATAAAGAGTTTTCAACTATTATTAAGAAGAAATAATTTCACTTGTTTTAAGTCTAATGCAAAATATAATAGGCAGAAATGCAATGTCATTGTGAACTTCTAGAGACGAAAATTTATTATAGCCAGTTCAAAAATATAACTCAAAAATGCTCTTACCGAAATTACTCCATTTTACAGCTTACAAATGAAGATTTCCCGGCATTTTTAATAATAATTGTAATAAAAATCAGTTAAAAATGCTTTAAATACTAAGAATTTATATAAATAAAAAGAATTTGTGAACAACATTGAACAATCAAATTTTTCTTATAAAAGAAGCAGTAAAATTTTGGACGATGACTGAATGATGCAGACACTGAAATATCATAATAAATAATGAAAAAAAAATGTTTTAAAGAAGATAGACTTAAATATCTTCAGCACAGAAAACAAGTTTGAAGATAAATACAAGATGGTATTTAAAAGTATGGTATTTACTTGAATTGAAAGAATAGAATATAAAAAATCATAGCTTTTAATCATTTTTAAATAAATAATTCATTTGGGTATTTTTAATGAAGAATACCTATTGATTTTAATGAAATATGAAAAAAATCATAATTGTTGAAATATGCAAGAAACCAATTTTCATATTACAGAAAATCAACAATAGAAAGCCATTTCCATAAGAAAATTCTTAATAAAAATTAAGGAAACATTTTTATAATTGGCAACTAAGCTTTTATTCCTCATAAAAATTATCTTGTGTTATTGTTTACATTTAAAAATACTATTTTTACAATTTAAAAAATTTAGTAACCTATTTTAATACTCAAGTATATAGCACATTTTATCCTTTTTGGACATTTAGTGAAATGTGGAAAATTGGATTTTTCAAAAATTATCGCAAACGTATAAAATTTGGGCTGAAGAAATATAACAAATGAAGAATCAAAAATGAAGAAATATGTTGTAAACCGAAAGAAAGTGCATAATAAATTTCATATAAATATTTTTAAAGAAGAAATTTTTCATAAAACTGTATATATAAACACGAAATTATGGTTCGCTAGTACGAAAACATAATTTAAATTACATAAAAATTTTAACGTACCCGAGAAATAGCCTTCAATCAAATAAGTGAATTCTTATAGACACCTTTCAAATATTCCCATATAATGAGATTTTAAAGAATTATAAGGATATTCCCAAAAAACGGAATCCATATCTCACAGAAAACTTGCACCTGCACAAAATTAAAATCAAAAGAATCCAGAACAAATACTTAATAATCCTTGGGGTTTCTGAAAATTTTGACAAAGCAGTAAAAGAAGAATTTATTTATTAAAGAGAAAAGTAATGAGTGATATTCTCTATCTGCTTCAGGATATTCGACTGAAGAAGATTCCAGAAACTCAAGTGACAGTACCCCCAGAACTGGAAGCTCTGTTTGGAAAAAACACCAACAAAATGTGTGGAGTTAGCCCAAGTGACATTGACAAATATTCACGATTGTTATTTCCAGTATGTTTTGTGTCTTTCAATATGATGTATTGGATCATCTATCTTCACATCAGCGATACACTTGGAGAAGACAGCATAGTTCAAATCTAAGCAATAAGGAATTTTTATAACAAAAAAGAATAGTTTTAACAGATTACACAGTTGAAATATCACGCTGATCTTACCTTACTAAAACCAGCTCTAATATACTTACTGGATGAAAGCATAATATCCTCACTATGAAATGGAACTACTTAGCAGATTTGTTACTAGATGAGAAGTTTACGATTACAAGTTAAATGAAAATATTATTAACGCCTGGTTATGCATGAGTTTATATATTTATATATATATATATATATATATATATATATATATGAAATCTGTAGAGTTTGAGATCTTACTTGCACCTAGTTACTTAATATGTAATCTACTAAACTACATTATAGCCCTAGAAACACTATACGAGGACTGAATAACAACTCGTCCCTTAAGACGAGTTTACTAATAATCATAGTGATTTCTTAAGCACTCCTATGATTGCTATAATATTTTAGATATTTTTTTGCATGAGACCACCGTGTATTCATATTATATAAGGCATGGACAAATATTTTCTAAGAGTTAAGGCTCTTGTTTTTAGATTGTTAAATATGTACACGGATATATTGTACGTGTAAAATAGATCAAATTGTTGTTTTACTTATTAAGAAGTGTGGTTTGAAGTAGGTAGTCATTTATGCAATTGAATCAGTTTTGCCGATTTTCTGTCATAACGTTTTCACTGTCATCAATCACATGTTGCAATTAGTTGAAAACATATCACAACAATTTTACTCTATATATCTTGTTTAATAATTTTCCTTTTCAATGATCGTAGACCTTTTTACTTTTTTATATCAATCTAATAACGATTTTTTATACAAAATTATTAATAACGCAAAATCCAAATTTTAACATTGCTCATTGAAAATTATTAAAATATGCTCCATATTCATATTTTAACTATCTTTATTGGCAAGTATATCATGTAATTTTTAAAGATCAAAATTTATTCATCAGTGTCCAGATCAAAGAATACAGTGGAAGTTCCAATGTTATATTATAAAAATATTATCATTAAAACATAACTTAAAATTTTTAGAAAAATCATAATTCTATAAAAATTATAGAAATGTAGTATTAGAAATATTTTTGTAATTTTTTTCCCAAATTGGAAAAGTAATTGACGATGTTAGTCTTAGCGAAGAGCAATAAAGGATTTTATATTTTAGATAGATTTTCATGAAGTTATATGGTTATATATCTTTTAACTATATAGATATATTGGAATTCATATACTTGTATAATTTAAAATATTTTGTATTTCCCTTTCAAATGAGTTAGTTAATACTATAAAAAGCAATTAAAAAAAATCAATTAGCGTTTAATAAAAATTTTCTTCCCGTAAACAAAACACATATTGATGGCAATAAATTTGAAATTAATAACTCAATATCGAATGTATATCAATATTTCAATGTGGTTCACCATACTGAAAAAGCAATTTTATCGAAAACTACAAGCGACTAATTTTATAATTCAACATATTTTCTTTATTTAATGTATTAAATTCAATACATTTTAATTGTTAACATAAAACGTATTTATAAACATAAAAATGTAGTTTCATACTTATTAATCGTATAGCATTAATTCCCAAAACTAGCTGTACTTGTATCTTTACATTTTATATATATGTGAATTCTGATGGAGAATTCTCAATTTTCTTTGACATTATGAAAAATATGTATTTCCGTTATTTTTGTTTAAAAGAAATAAGATTTTGAACTCATTTGAAGCATTACTATTTCTGCTTCTTTTACTTCAGAGAAATATGTTTAAACTTTTACATTATGAAGTTATATCTACTTCCTACTAATCTAAGTAAACTGGATTATCGTATTTATGCTATTCCATGCAAACTGGAATATCTTATTTATAATATTACATCAAACTAAAATACTTTATTTATACTAATCTACACCAACTATATTTTCTTATTTTTACTGATCTATGCAAACTAGAGCTTATAGTTATTGTAAACATTTGATAGTCAATTTTCTTTTGACATCAAATAATGTTTCAACGATGAATATCTTAACAAATAATTTCTTTGGAGCAATTATTAGCAATACACATTATGACATACATGTCAGTTTAACTTTAAGCTATTCACCGATCATATCACCACATTTTCAATTGTTAAATGTTTTTTAAATTATTAGATGTTGATGTTGTTGTTAACCATTGTTGATAATTTGTTATACCTACATTGCACAAAATCAAAACCAGTAAATGATTGGTGATTATCTGTCAGAAGGATATCAGTTTTAAGCTTGAATTCATGCATATTTAAAAACATAAAAGCGTGGATAAAACATTTTGAATGCATTTTAATAAATGAAATAATCAAAAGAAATGAATTTAGAGATGACATGAATAAAATTCATCTCCTCTGTTATTTGTTGTATCTAGAATTTGCTTTGTACAAGTTCTAAAATTTTAAATTTTAAATTTTTGTTCTACAAATGTAGTTATACTCTTTTTAAATGTGTTTTTTTCTTAAGTTCTCCTTATTCTTTAAAGTTTTCTATTAACCATTCTGTACTATTCAAATATTTCTTTAATGTAAAAATAATTTTGATTCTTTAACCTAAGAAAGATTTTATAAAAAAAATATCAATAAATTATAAAATATTATTATTTAAAAGCATATGTTAAATAAAATATTGTTTGGAAGGAAATATCATTTAAAATTATTTTCTAAACCAATGATTAATTTTTGAAGAACCCATATAAATTTTGGTGAGAAAATAATTCAATGCGTTTTAATGTAAATATTTAAACTGCGTTTAGCTTTTATGCCATGAAAAAAAAAAATTTATAAATAAACTCAAATCGAAATTTATTTCTTGAATATAGTAGCAGTTGTTTGAAATAATAAATCCAATTTTCAAAATGATTTTCCTAGTAAAAATTTAATACAACTAGTAAAATTGAATCTGTATTTTAAAAAAATGCTTCAATTTTTAAAAATAGAATTGAAAGAGTTTTAATGTAATGAAAATAAATTCCGTGAATCATTTAACAGACTTACAGTTTTAAAAGTTTTACAGTTACAGTTTTAAAGTTTAACTTACAGTTTTAAAGCAAAAGCAATAGTACAATTAAATTATTCATTTATGATACTATTAAATTTGCATTGTTAAAAATTTCTTAACTCTTTTAAATTCTACAGTGTTCAACGATTATAATTCATTTAAACATTTGAAAAGATTAAAACTACATTTCAGTAACCAATATTTAACCAATTTAAAATTATAATAAATCACGTGGTATTTATTTTACCATCATGCAGTTGTAACAAGTATATAAATTGCGTCTTTTAAAACAGTGTGACTTTCAGCTATAAACAGTATGTGTAACTAGAATGAAACTAAAGCAATATTCTTTGCTAGAAATATTTTACTTCCTCATGTTTAGAATTTTAATAAAATATTTCTGCAATAACGAGTACTATCATTTATTTTTATAATGTTCTCAGTTTGTTACATAATTTCATTACAAACAATGAACTAATATCAATAAAGAGGAGAAGCATTTTAAAATTCCGCTCAGTTACAGAAGGCAAGTATCCCATACTGAAGTATTTCATCATTTTGACATAAATTTAACTTGGCAGAGATGTATGGCTTATATAATTTGTTTCTTCTCTGGAAAAAGAATGGGAGTAGATTTATCTTATTAAAAGAATATTATAAAATTATTGTTTGATATAAAGGCAACGAAAAGCACAAACAAATCTTTAGAAACAACATTAAAAATACATATTTTTTAAATAAGATTGTATTTTCATAGATTTAATGGTAATTAAAACTGAACATCAGAATACTCAAAAAATATTCTACAGCAGTAATAGAACGTTTAAGAATCTTACCAGATGAAAAGTTAATTAATAAAAAATATATTTAACTGTAAATTTAATTAATATAGCTATAATTAATTTAAGTTATAATCGTTGAAAATTTTTAAATTATTACAGCAAAAGTTAAATCATATAATGTGTTTCTTATATTCTTTATCAATGAATTAAATGAAATACTGAATGGATATCGACAATTGATGACTGTATTAATAAACAGTCCTCAATTTGTAGATATCCACTTCTATATATATTTATCATTTTATTTTCTGGTAAAATTTTTCTTCTCAAACCTAAATTTGCTACTTAGAAAAGCGAGTGATGAATGGATTTCTTTTAAAATATGTATATTTCCAATACTTCACAAAAATTCACAATTACGTCTAAAAGTTACAATGAACAAATTTCTAATTTTTTAATATAAATATATTATTATATTAACACTCGTTATTATTACAAACATTCTTTGAACCTGATAACTTAATGTATAGAATAACCATTCAAATTGTTTCAAAATAATAAACAATATATCTTAAATTCAACTGTATTTATTTTGTAACATTTAGATGGCAAATAAAAAAAAAAAAATATTATAATCGAAAAATATTTTAGAAACGAAAATTCACCTATCAATAGGGAATAAACTTTCTAAAGTAAAGTCTAAACTTAATATTGCTGAACTCAATTTTTTTAATCTTTATAATCTTCTACAACTTCTACACAAATTTATCTTTACTTTAAATTGCAAAACATTTTCTAACTATACGAATAAACTAGTACATACTTAAATTAATATCATTTACTTTCAAAAATTTAACAAATTTCAAGAATCCATTGTAGTCTCTTCATACAATATTCAGTTGTCTAATAATAAATTTGGTTAGGTTTGTATAACTCGTCGGTTAACAATAGGCTGAATCTGTATGCCTCAGAAATATTTTTTTTTTCTTTCAAACTTACAACAAAAAACTTACATTCGTAATCGAAACAGAGTTTTATAAATGATTCGTGTAGTTCAGTTTTCTTTTTGTTGTTGTTGTTTGTTCGCTTTGAAGAAAAGAGAAAAATTGAGAAAGACATGGGAAAAAACGAAACATACCCACTATTCAAAAAGGAGGAGTTAGCGATTCTTTCCTCTAGAAAATTTTCAAACAAGACCAAAAGGAAAGGAAAAAACCAGAAGATCTATGAAATAAGAAAGGTTCCTGCAGTTTTTCTTAGCAGTAGTTCATCGATTTGATTCAATCAGTTCTAGAGGTATTGGTCCAAGAAAGTCAGAAATCGCCCGAAATAAATGGAATGCAGAAGAACGTGGTCGCAAGATAGCTATAAACCAACTTTTAAGAGATGAACTCCAGAAACAATCGCACTCCATAGCCCACTCAAAACCATCAAAACCTTCAGATCAGTTCATATGGCACGAACGAAACAGTTTGGGTCTTTTAGAATAGGAGTGGCGTAGACAGACTTTCTCTGTTTAAAACTGATCCTGCTTATAAATGTTAGAGAGATGGATCAAGAAAATAAATATTCTGATGGTATTAACTAAATAACTGAAGATAACTGATTCAATATAAGAAAAATATAATTCAATATATGAAATATAACTGATTCAATTAATAAAAAGTAATAATTACTGAGCAATAATTGAATAATAACTAAACAAGAATTGCATAATAGCTGAGTAATAATTGAATAATAACTAAGTAAGAATTTAATAATAACTGAATAATTAATAATAACTGAGTAATAATTGAATAATAACTGTAAGTAATAATAACTGAATAAATAATAACTAAATAACTGGTGAATAAATAATAATTAGGCACATGTTTAAATTCAAAATGTAAAAAAAAAAAAAATTAGCATTATTTTTATGTAAAGATATGTTTCATTTACTCATACCTTGTCGTCAATAAATTTAATTTTAGAAAAAGGTTTAATGTAATTTAGCTTGAGTAAAATTAGGTAAACTTAAATGGAATTATTATCTAAAATCAGAAAATAAATCCTTAAAAATTGAAAATCAAATACAAATAAAATATAAACACGCATATATTGTTTATGTTTTGTGCTGAACTTACATATATCCTAATAATTATTGAAAAGAAATTCACACTAGGGAATGCAAATTATGCTTGTAGTGAGAGCTTTTGATAAAAGTGCAATTGATTATAAAACAAAAAACATAAATATCGTAAAAAGCATTGCAATGACTATCTACAAATTTTCAATTCAATGCAAATTTTTCTTTTTAACTTGAACTATATTGTAATTATATTCTGAAATAGGATCAAACTGGAATAAATACGTCAAGGAAATATTATCTTAAATGAGAACACACACAAGTAACATTTTTTCCTTCAACCTAAGAAACAATACAATAAGTCATTATCAAACATGACAGAATAAATTTTGATCCCAACCCCTTTTTCAAAAGCAACTGAATCTCTTAATTCAAAAAAGATATTACTTAATGTTTATAGCAGTAGTTTTAAAGGATGCGCCCTGTGGTTTTCCAGAGAAATATACGCCCAGACATAAAAATAAATATAATTATTCATTTTTTTTACAGTTTTCCCATTTTCCCATTCAAACAATTAACGTTTCTGGTTGCTTTTATCTTCTTTCTTCACATAAGTCGCCAAGCAGCAATAATATGCCAAAGAAAGTTTCCCAGAAACTAAGAGCTGTCACTTTCATGGTTGGTTACTAGAAGCACTAGTATCGATGTGATTCCAATGTTAAAAGATTTCCATTGCAACCTCTGAGACTCCTGTCGTCTGTAACTAGTAGCCTGTGGAGTTTACCATTTGAATATAAATCTGTGAGGCATTAGTAGCGGATACTAATTTCTCTGAAATTTATTTATATATATATATAGTGTTCTACAATTATTTGTAGGTTTTTAAATGCACCCCGACTTCACAATTTTGAGTACAACTGGGCTATAGATATGTTAGACAAAGCTGCAACACAACATATTTTTCTATTAAATTTTTAAATCATATACTTGTAAGAAATCATAATAAATACTTGAAATCCAATTCATTCATGAATTAATAACACTAACATTAATGTTATGAAATTGAACTATCAAATTCTGTTTCTTAAAATCCTTAATAACATTTCAACAGATAATTTTTTGATATAAAATGACTTAAATTTAAAATTGAGATTCAAGTACTTACTGCTTTTAAATTTATTTGCGAACTAATAAGCTAAAAAACATATAAATCTAGAATGACACAATGTAAAACGACAATATACACTTGATTCTTGTAACCTTATTTTTCAGCAAATGAATATATCTAATAATGAATTGTAAGTATATTGTCGAAATACTGAAAAAATCCCATTTAAATAATTTTTTAAATAATTTTCTGATAGTCGTCATTTAACTTTATATTGTATAATGATGTATATGTAAATCATTTGAAATTGCATTATACTATAGATCTATAAGAAAAATTAATACAGTGTATGTAGTAGGATTAACTGAGAGTGTTTATAATTCTCTTTTATTCTAAATTGCAAAACAATATATAATTACAAACATTCTAAAGAAAAAAATTATCAACTAAATATATCCATTTATTTTAGAAAATTAGCTCATTATCTATTTGTTTATCAGATATTTTTAAACAAATTTTTGCATGTAATGATTTATGTAAAAATAAATCTTTTATGATGGCATATCTTCTCAGAGGGTTAAAATTATCAATAACTCTATTTTCCCCAACAATTTAAATTCTTGAGTATAATTTTAAGAAATAAGTTACTTTCATAAGTTACTAACTCAACTAAAAGCCCAAGACCTGCTACTATCCATGAATGAAAAGAAAAATTCTTACAAAATTTTTTATTATTATCTCGGAGCCAAAAATAAGGCTTTCCAGAATGATTCTCATACTCTAACCCTTCTACGTGCTTCTAAACATTCTATGGTATCATAGAGTTAAGGTAATATTATTTCTAAATTTTTAAAGCATTAAGATGCTTAGTAATGATTCTAGAGCGACTTAATGGATAGCGCTTTGGATTTCCGAATTAAAAGAGCTTGGTTAGAAATCCAACAAACGATATCAAACCGAAAAATCATGAATCTATGCAAGGGATTGGTATGATAAGTTCATAAGCTAAAAAGTCCTTCCACGGGATTTGAAGATGTAGGTGTAGAGTAAAAAAAAAAAACCTCCAGATACCGCCTTTGGGGTTGCATGTTCCAAATTTCGCATGAACCAAAAGTCCAACCTCAATTGGGGTAATGGGTTGATGCGTCTGACTCGAAAGCATAAGACATCTTCATCTCTAGTATTGGCATTGATTCATTTTGAAATTTAGATTAATTCATAATTCAAGTAACTCTGAATTTTTATTCATTTTATACTGTAATTATGATAACATCATAAAATAATACAAGCTAAAATACAATCGCTGAAACACTTTTTGTTAGAATCTTAACTTGTTTATACATAAAAAGAAGAAAATTTCAAACAATTACCAACATAGCAGACAGCATTGAATATCTTCAATACACTCTGATCATCGAATGTTAAGTGAAATCTAAAATTCTCACCCGAAATTTATAATTAGATTAGTACAAGAATGCTTAAGCTGTTATAAACAACATACGTAATAAACAAACGAAAAGGACAAAGATGAAATCGATAATTTATAAGTAATGTATAAATACGATTTGTAATTAATGTTATTATTTAATAAACCACATATATAATTATTTTAAATTAATTTTATTAAAATGTTCCAATTACAATACGATGAGACTTGTGTTTCTCGGAGCTTAAAACTTGCAACTCTTAGATAGTATCTTTATCTTTGCCCTAAATGTTTTGTATTAGTTATAATTAGTTTTATGTAAAAGTAATTTAAATTTAAATTATACATAAATATATCTAACATACATTGATAAATCTAAAATGATGTATCTTTGTAGACGATGTATCTTTTCTTCAGACACTTAGTAGTTAATTTATTTCGTTGCTAGTTTTCCCATTTATGAGTCCTATTAACTCAGAAATTATATTTAAAACAAGATTTCATTAATTTTATTTTCATTCTATTATTATTATAATTCTGTTCACTGTTCCATTAATGTATGCACTGAAAAACCCATCGAAGGAAATCATAGTAGGATGTCTTATGGGAGGATTTTTAGAAATAACTTTTCACCGTTTTCATTGGGGGAAAACCTGAAAAATGTCCACCAAAAAGACTGGTTGTCGATGCTAGACGCATATATATATTATTGCAATCGAGTTGTTGCTGTTGCTATCGATATCAACTGCATAGAGTCTCTTAGCTTCTGAAAGCAGAATCAATGGATTTAACTATGTAACCTGAACACCAGTTACAGACATTGCTACAGGGCCACGAATAGTGCTTTTATTTATTTAACATTTAAACACATTACAATATTAAATGAAAATTATTTGTATCGTAGAGATTGGTATTAACCATCTACTAAGTTAATATTTTCTAATTATGAACTTCATTTTTTTTTGTCGAATCTACTTCAATTTTTAAAGAATAATGCTGTATCACAAAATTATCCTATTTAATTTAAAATAATCTTTACGAATAATCCTTCCTTCAGTTTAAACAAAAATATTATGTATTTATTGTAGCATGATTTAGCAGTTGTAACTCTAATACAAAAATAAAATTTGAACATTATAAAAGTATGTCAAGACACAAAAAGACATAAAAATTTATATTTTTAGAAGGAAACCAGTACGCCTTTAATATTATTAGATGAAAAAAATGTATCTATGTCAGCAAAAATTAATAATGAAAATGTAAATTCGATAATACAAAGTAAATTTTTTTGTAGAAATGTTCCAAGCAATGTGCTTTTAACATTCAGAATCAACTGTTTTCCTTATACACTTCAATCATCATGATTAAAAAGGAACAAAATTTTCTATATGATAAAGAAACCGAACCCTAAAAAACTAAATTCTTTTAAACATCTTTTTCACCATTATCACACAAAAAAATATTGTAAAAAATATTTTTAAAGAAATTGGAACAATTAATTTATATAAAAACTGTGCGGCATATTTTTATCGATATTAATCATGCGTGATCCATATTATTTTGCACTTTGGCTGAACAAAGAAAAAATTATTAATTCAATGCGTTTTTATTTAAATTAATCAGTTTAATATCTATTTTAAGAAAAATTGCTTTTTTTATTTTTATCTTAGTAAGATAAAAATATTAGTAAATAATACTATTAAATAAAATTAATTCCTCATATACTATTTACAAATTATTTCAGTAAATGAATTTACAAGCGTTCATTTACTGAAACAAATATATTACTTTTTTTCATTTTTGTTCTCAAAAATTCTGACATTAATTCTACTATCATTTCAATCTAAATGTATAAAAAAATACACCTTTTCTTTTGTTATATATTTATTTACATATTTATCAGAAAATTAAATTTTCACAGAATTTTTTTTTTTTTTTTTTTTTTTTTTTGCTCTTCCCGATTCTTATCAAAATCGCATATCCATATTTAATAGTTCGAGTAAATAAATAAGAACAAATTCTAATGATACATAAACTAACCAATTATCAATAAAATAAAAAATTTTATTCTTGTAAAATTTAAAGAAAAATTGTGAACTTAATAAAGTAAGTCTACATAGAACATTAGATTGAAAAGTATACATTTAAAAAATTAAATTAAATTAAAATTTTTGTGAAATTTCAACCACAGCAACGAATTTGCATGCATAGTTATTTGTTTTTATTTTATTGAAATTAAAATAATATCATTAAAAGTGTTTTATTATTTAAAGCTTAGGAAAGCACAATAAAATCCATGTATCAAATAATTATCAATTAATACTATTAAATAAAATTATTCAATTTTAACCACATCACTTATTATATTTTAAAAAAATCCCTTAATAAATTTTAAAAAGATAACTTATTAAATTTTAAACACATCACTTATTAAATTTTTAAAAACATCACTTATTAAATTTTTAAAAACATCACTTATTAAATTTTAAACACATCACTTATTAATTTTAAAAACATCCCTTTTTAAATTTTTAACGCATCACAATTTTAGAAATGTAATATTTGAAATACAAAAATCTACAGTTCTAAAATTTTCCTTCAATTAATAATTCTCGATATTACAATCTATTTGTTGACTCATTTTTTCAGATATCTAGCATTTTTATTGAGCTTCTTTTACTTTTAAAGTTTACTCAAAATAACGTAATTTAGTTCAGTTTTAGGTAATTTTTTAGTATACTTTTACTAAGGTAAAAGGGACTTCAGTAATGAAGTGAAAGTATACTTTTTTAAGGCACTAGTCTGCTATGCTTTCTCCACAGATAACGATTCCTAACTTTTTTTCAATTTTATATTTCAGATGGATCCTTATCGAACAAAACTGCCTGATCCAAGGATTCCGATAAGACCCACTATAGTGGAAAATTTACATAAAGAACCTGCAGCAATAGAAGCTCCAGCCCCTAAACTACCGGAGGGTTTATTTGGCATTCTTCCCAGCGACATTGACAAGTACTCCCGCTTAGTATTCCCAGTAATTTTCATCTCCTTCAATCTTACCTACTGGATTATCTATTTGCACATCAGCGACACTCTAGGGCGAGGATAACGTTGCGCTGTCTTAAGTCACTAAAGCTCATCTAACCAAATCCTTCGTTTATATACAGGACAGTACACGCCGATTTTGTTTAGTCTTAGTCGTATAATCCAACAACGGGTAAAAAAGCCAACACGATACCTAATTGTTAACTAGAAAGCAATTACTGTTACTGACAATTCCGAATTTTAATTATTTATTGAATGTTAAAACAGCTGACTAGCAACTTTTTCTTAGCACACGGTTAATTATGTTAGCACAGTGTAAAAATGGTTATACAGCACAAACACTGAAGTCATTTTGATTAACTAATATCAAAAAATTTTTATATTTCAACCCAAAATTACATAAGCACCTTTTCCAGACGTTATTATAAATTAATATTAATAATTACTTAATTTACTAACATTTAACATTTTAAAACATTTAACTTTTTACGAACATTTAAAAACATTTACTAAAATATTTATTATTTAATAAATGTTTCAGCCTTTCTTTAACAACCTTTACTTAAAATTTCAAAAGCACAGCAGAGAAAACCATTTTACAAAGTTACAAATTTTTACAAGTAACATTTGTTAAAGGAACTGGCAACAAGAAAAAAACACTTGATATAACTTAAAAGGCACTTAATATCTTCAATAAATAAGACAAATTATTGAAAATCTTTTTTAGATTAAAAGATTTCAATAATGTATGAAATGTTAAGTACAATTTAAAACACTCTAATTAAAAACGCTATAAATTACCAATGTACGATTAGAAGAAATTCTGCTGTGAAAGTACTTTACATGAATAATGAATAAGAAAAGTTTTGAAAAAGGCAACTTTCCATTCTGTTATTATAATGTCTGGAAAGTTTTTTTAATTTTTTTTCAATAATATTTGGATGCATTTACTTTCTAATCCCCATTTTACAATAATTAACTAGAACCTACAAGTACTTTTTGCTAAAGTGATATGTGCTCCAAATACTATTTACTAAGAAACTATCTGTACAAAATGTTAAATTCAGATTTTCTTAAAAACTGCAAAAAACATGAAATTTAAATTATTAAACAACACTATTTATGTAGGGAAGATTTTCAAATAGGTTACAGTTAAAAAATAAATATTAAAATTTGAAAAATATTCAAGATATATATTCAAATTGTTCTTTTATGATATCAGAATTTTCAAAATCAGATAAATATTAGAATTTTTCTTATTCAAAATGGTTAAAAAAAAAATCAAGTTTCTATTATAAAATATTTTATAATTCACTTTTAAAGACATGAGTTTTTAATTATAATTCCCATTCTATTAATTTAAATCTATCATAATCCACTTAATTCATATAAAAATAATAAATTTTATGTCTTTAATGTGGATTTTTTTAAATAAATAATTGAAATTGAATATATCTTACTGTTTATCAATAGAATTTAAACCACCTCAAGATATATCTGAATTACTAAAATTCCTAATGTATCACTATATTCAGGACAAATATTGTTTATAAAATGATAAATTCATTTTTATTTCATAACTAACTACCCTCTTCAATGAAATTGTAGCAGAGCATGTTTAGCACATCTTTAACGACAAATAACAAATATCGAATATTAGCTAAATAATTTTAAAAATAAGTTGTTTTGCCTTTCTCAAATATTATGAAGATATCAATATTTGAAAAACAAACAACGTTTGTCATTGTTTAATTAAACTTTTCAAAACATTCAACAGTATTATAATTATTTCTGGCAATAAATTTCTGTATAGTGAAATCTATAAACCAGAGAAGTTAAAAAGGCAATATTTGAAACGGGTATTTTAATCTAATATACTTAAACTGATATCTGAAACCAATATATAAAATGAAAGATTCATTTTTATTTCATAACTAACTTCCCTCTTCAATGAAATTGTAGGAGAGCATGTTTAGCACATCTTTAACGACAAATAACAAATATCGAATATTAGCTAAATAATTTTAAAAATAAGTTGTTTTGCCTTTCTCAAATATTATGAAGATATCAATATTTGAAAAAAACAAACAACGTTTGTCATTGTTTAATTAAACTTTTCAAAACATTCAACAGTATTATAATTATTTCTGGCAATAAATTTCTGTATAGTGAAATCTATAAACCAGAGAAGTTAAAAAGGCAATATTTGAAACGGGTATTTTAATCTAATATACTTAAACTGATATCTGAAACCAATATATAAAATGAAAGATTCATTTTTATTTCATAACTAACTTCCCTCTTCAATGAAATTGTAGGAGAGCATGTTTAGCACATCTTTAAAGATAAATAACAAACAACGAATATTAACTAAATATTTTTTAAAAAACAAAACTGTTTTTGAAAACTTAACAGAAATTTTGAAGATATCAATATTTTTAAAAGCAGATGACGTTTGTCATTGTTTCGTTAAATATTCGAAATATTCAACAATATTACAACTATTTCTGGGGAATAAATTTCTGTATGATTAAATTTGTAAACCATACAGATTAAAAAGTCACGTTAGGAACGGCTATTTAAAATTCGTAAAACCAATATAAATAAATATCATTAAATATTCCAAACCAATATTATTAAATATTCGTAAACAATTTCTGAAATCAAGAACATTTCAGAAATAAAAGTTATCATGTGACTAAAAAAACACACTAACTTACATTTTTAATTGAATGAGGAATAAATTTGTCTATATTAATCAAGTTTAAAATGATTATGTAAAAATGCAAGCAAAACTATTATAAATGTAGAGAAAAAATGTATTTAATAAAGAAATCGATAAAAATTATGTTAATAATATAAGTTTCCTCTTAGTTATGCAACAAATAATGATACTTTCCAACATTATAACAATATTGGTTTGCAATATTTTAAAACAGAGGTCTCTAAATTTTTCGCATCAAGCACAAAATTAACTGTTCCACAATGTCAAACGATCTTCACTAACTGGTGTACAAAGTTTGTCAGGCATACTGTATGAACATACCAAAACTTTTCTTTTAAAAAAAACATTTCTTCTAAATTTATAAAATTATGACGATTATGCAATATACACTGAAAGTACAACACATTGTGTTATGTCTCATTCATTTGACAATATACTAATTTACACTTGATTCACAAATGCGGTTCAGATATTTTATTGAATTTGGACAAATTTGATTTATACAGTAATTTAGCAAGATTTTTGAAAATGTTTTTTTTTCTTTTTAGTTTAAACTTGTGTTCTAAACTTACTAAATTCGGAAAGTGGTTCGATCTTAGTTGTGGAAAAAAATTTTCCTCTAAAACGAAACAAATTTAAAATATCTACAGATGAAAATAAATATAAGCACCTTTATTCTCGTTGTAACCTTTTTCCACATTATCAGTGAGGAAACCTTGTTACACAAATCTCCTTAATTATTATTACAATATTAAGTTTTATTCCATTATTTAAAAATAAATTCATATGGCAGGGCTTTATATAGCCATATCCAGCAAACTGCCCTTAAAACACTTATAAATAGCCCTAAACACTTAAAATAAACTGCTTATAAACTGCCTATAACCTGCCACAAAACTTATTATAAACTGCCTTAACACTTAAAATAAACTGCCTATAACCTGCCACAAAACTTATTATAAACTGCTCTTAACATTTAAAACACTTATTTTGAAATAACAATACTTAACAAAAGTAGTACCTTGAATTTAATATTACAAAATTATCCAAGAAAATCATCATCCCACAAGAATTATCTTTATTGGAATAGATATACATGATGAAAAAATCAAAAATTTCTTGAATAAATAAAGCTAAATATATACATTAATGAATAGATCTATCTAAAAAACAAGTAGATGTATCTTTAAAAATAAATGTTTATTAATAATGCAGAAACTTTAAAATAAGAGATTAATTAAAATAAAAGATAAAATTATTTGTATGAAAAACAATACTATTTAGAGTATATACATATATATATAATTTCTTTTCCTTTAAAACCAACGATCAAAACTTGCTCATATAATTGGTAAAATAACAAAAAACTAATGGAGCACTTTCAGTATAGCATTCAAACATTTTTTTCAAAAAAAAAAATCTGTATATAATATTTTTAAGCAAAGTATGGCCCCAAAATACATTTATAATCAACCGAAAAGATTGATGGAATGCTATCCTCAGCTCTGAGCTAAAAAAAAAAAAAAACTTGCCCCTACTATAGCTTGATTTTGTAATAAAAAATACAGTACATACAAATGATTTAAATGTTAATTTAGCTGTGAATGTCCTATGCAAATTTAAAGTACATAAATATTTACATACTTTTATGGTAATACATATACATAAGTATGAATATGAATAACTATGCAATTTATAAATGCTGTAGTTTACACAAAATAAATATTACAACACAGAAACGTCCAGTTTTTGCTCAATAAAAAGTTGCTGTAGAAAACATCCATCGGTCATATTCAAGCAAATTTTTATAAAATATTAGAGAATACTTATTAGAATAAAGATTCCCAGCTTTGCTATTGCAAAACAAATTTAAAATACATAGAAGATTTTTACTCACACACATGCATAGTTACCACTCATTTGTGGAGAGAACAGTTAAATCGGTTGTATTTCTCTGTTGAATAGAAAAGCTGTCCATAATACAAAAAATAATAGGAGAAATAAGAGTGATAGGAGACAATTAGTCTCTATTGAAAATTTTTTCTTAGTAATTAGTGTTATATTACTTAAATTATTATTTCTTACATGCAAATTTAAAGGTTAATTGATTTAATTGACTTTTTTGGTGCAAATTATATTCTCAGATATTCTTATAATAATAAGCTTGAAAATAATAGGCGCTTTTCATGTTTTAAAAATATGGTTTACATAAGTAAAAATAATTTAGCATCTTAAATTTTAAAACTAAAAAAATTATTCAATGTTAAACTTCAAAATACTTTTCAAATAAAAACAGACATACAATCCTATGTAAGCTTCATGGAACTTCATGTAACAAGAAATTATATTATTGAAGGGTTTAAAGAATAACAATTAGAAAAAAAATTAACTTTCTTACATTAAAATTTCTTAAATTTTAATTTACCTTCATTTAGATTAAAACTACATGAAATATAAATAAAACAGGAATCACATAATTCATTTAAAGCTGAAACAAGAAAAAAAAAAATTCGTATTTCCTTCATATCACGTCAAAAAAATATGTCTATAAATATCATATTTTAGTTGATTATTGTTTTAAGCAAATAATTCAATTAAAATGAAACAAACTTATTAAGAAGCAAGACGTATGAAAATTAAAAGGAGATTTAATAGCACCTTTTAATTTGCACGACTTAGTTAAGAGGGTAAGGTAATTTTCATGTATATATGAGGTATAAGTAAAAATAAATAGTACATTTTATCTGTATAGTCTCCTAATTAATAGATTCATGTTCTCTAAAAAAATAGCATCACGATGCACAGGGTGTATTCCCTTCCTCATATGAATTATAGATACATCTCTTAAGCAAACAAAAAGGAGCAAAAAAAATGCTACATAGCAAGAATTTTAAGTAGTCCTTAGATATCAAAAAAGGACTGCTGAATTCAGAAAAATAAAATGTTTCTAGCTATAAATGACAAATGATGGTATGTCACTTTTTTTGATAGACTAGACATGTTGCTCTATAATTTCAGATGTTGAGATTAAAAATTTATATTTGTGATAGATGATAAACAACAGTCCTAAAATATATAGATGGGACTTAAAAAAGCCAAAACAAAAGTTAGATTAAAAGCTCAGTAGATCCTCTAAGTGCCAAAAGATTTTTATGCAAAATTTTTATATTATTATCAAATTATGGAATCTCCTGTTTATTAAAACACTTTTTCAATTTATTCTAATTATATTACTCTTGTTTGTAGTAATGAGTATATATGTATTACCAGCTTCTGTATTTTTGTACAATTCTTATTTCCGAATCATTGTTAATGTTCTATCTTTTGTATAATTTTTAGCCTTCATTTACAATCAGAAAATAAATATTGTTTAAAAATCAAAATTTGACTTGTATTAATTATTTCTAATTTAAAAATATATATTTTCAAAATCAGTATCTAAGCAATCGACATGTAGAGAAATTAAATTGTCGATTAATATTAAAATATTTAACTTAAGAGCATAGATAATTAGGTATTTGTAATACCCTTTTAATATTTTTCGCAAATGAAGCAAAATCAACATAACCAAACACTATAAAAAATTTAAAATATAAATATCGAAATTTATTTCTATATATAAGATACAAAATTTGAACAACAATTTAAGTCACTTTATACGGAATAAATTAAGTTTTAAAAATGTTTTATAAGCACCCAAGGCAATTTTTAAATATATTCACCCAATAATACACAATTGTAATTAATGCTAAATCACAGAAACTATAATAGTTATTTATGCATTACTTTTGATGAAAAATATGTGATGTGAATGAAACATATGCATTACTTGAACATTAGTGTTGTTGTTCTAATGCAGCTGGCAATACAGAGAGTTAATCTTTATACCATAAGCAAGTGCTGCACTGTTGTTACTCATTCAGCACTACCCAGGGACATGTGTAGCTTGAAAATATGCTACGAACGTGAGTAACACTACCCCTGAAATATTAGTGTATTTACACACATTCACACACTTATGGAACTGTATATCATATACTTTTTAGTAACAGACATATTTTTAAATTATAATTAATTGTACTGTTAATTATTAATTGATATCATTTACTAATAAATTGAAAATAATGCTTTATTTTAAAAAATATACTTTATTGCGTATTCATCGATAGAAGTTTTTAATTGTGATTATTAAACAAGAATTGTTCATTAATACACAATTCTACAGTTGCCCAATATTCAGTGTTAATTTAGTCCAAATATTGAACCATTTAAACTATACAGTTTAATTAGTTTTAATTTCTAAAGAATTAATAATAACTCAAAACCATTTAATCGGGAATCTGATATTATTATTATTTATCTCTATATATATGATATAAAATTTTACAAACTATTTAAGCCACTTTTATACGGAATAAATTGAGCTTCAAAAATGTTCTATAAATATTCAAGGCTATTTTTAAATGTTTTCACCAAATAATACTCACTTGTAATTAATGCTAAATCACAGAAACTATAATAGTTATTCATGCATTACTTTTTTGATGAAAAATACGTGTTCCAAATGAAACGTATGCACTAAAAATGAATATGCATTACTGAAAGATTACTGTATTTACACACATTCACACGCTATGGAACTATATATCATATACTTTTTAGTAACAGACATATTCTTAAAATATAATTAATTGTAATGTTAATTATTAATTGATATCACTTACTAATAAAATGAAAATAATGCTTTATTTTAAAGAATATACTTTAACGTGCATTTATCGAAAAATATACTTTATTGCGTATTCATCGATAGAAGTTTTTAATTGTGGTTATTAAACAAGAATAGTTCATTAATACACAATTCTACAGTTGTCCGTTCTTCAGTGTTAATTTAGTTCATCTTAATATTGAACAAGTGAAGCTGTACAGTTTAATTTGCATTAATTTCTACAGAATTAATATTAACTCAAAACCATTTAATCGGGAATCCGATATTATACACTGTAAATAAGACTTGGAATTTTTAAAACTAGAAAATCTTCTCTTGGAGGAGGTAGTAGAAATTTGGAAAATAAATTGATTTGAGAACTAACAGCTTTAGTCATGGTCAGTTATATGAGCCAATGTCTAGAATAGGGAGTGAAAAAAATTTGTACGTGCTTGCAAACGGCGGAAAACAAGGAATGCCATTTACTATCAGGCTTTAACTGATAAATAAATATACGATAATTAGGAAATTTTTGCTAATTAACATATTATTAATAAAAAATAAACAGAATTATTGCATCTTAAATCCCAAAAATTTTCATATATATATATATATATATATATATATATATATACAGGTGGGCTGAAAAGTTCATAGGCTGACACATAGTTGGCGCTACTAGTATTAAATCCATATGATTTTTAGTTAGCCCTAACCTTCAAAAGACACGTGTATAAATTTTTCAGCTGTTGCACTATTAGTATGTGAGTTATAGCATTTTTAGTGTTCATCATGTGCAGTCCACTCGGCTGACTGTCGATTGACTCCGGTGTGAAATGATGGAGCCATGTTTTATCCCTTGTCACATATCGACGCAAAAAGTCGGGTTTATTACGATTGAACAGCTCCAAACACTGCTTAAAATCAATTCGTTGTTGTTTTTGGTCGATTGTGAGCTCGCGCGGCACCCACTTTGAACAGAGCTTTCGCATATCCAAATATTCATTCACGATATGTCCAACACGTTCCTTTGATATCTTTAGGGTCTCAGCTATCTCAATCAACTTCACTTTACGGTTATCAGAAATTATTTTGTGGACTTTTTTGATGTTTTCGTCGGTAACAGCCTCTTTGGGGCGTCCACTGTGTGCATCGTCCTCGGTGCTCATTTCACTTCGTTTAAATTTAGCAACCCCTTCTCTACGATTTATTTTCCTGGTGCAAAGTCCGAATAATGTTTATCAAACCAAGCCTTGGCTTCAATGGTATTTTTTTTCGCCAAAAAGCAATGCTTTATTAACACACGAAATTCCTTTTATCCATTTTTTTTTCAAACTAACAAATTGTTGCTTCACTAAAAATGCTATAACTCACATACTAATAGTGCAACAGCTGTCAAATTTATACACCTGTCTTTTGAAGGTTAGGGCTAACTGAAAATCATATGGATTTAATACTAGTAGCACCATCTATGTGTCAGCCTACGAACTTTTCAGCCCACGTGTTGTATTTGAAAATTTTGACTGCAATCCATGCCTAGCAATGAAAAAAAGGGATTTATCTCTCTTTGATATAAAATTTAACTAAATTATTTCTTCGATAAGTTTTATTTTCTGAAGCCGGGCAACAACTGGTTATATGTGCTAGTATATAAATAATTTTGACTTCATTTTCATTCGTATTTAATCAGTATCGTGAACCAAACTGCTTTTAAATCAAACAGCTGTTTTAGGAACAAAAAAAAAATTCTTAAGTTAAACTTTTTAGTCCGTATAAAAAAAAAGAATTTCTAACTAAAACGAAAAATTATTTCAATTCTGTAATATTTTTAAATATTAATACTTCTTAAACATAGTATTATAATTTTCAAATCATAAATAACCACAGAAATTATTATAAAAAGATTTGTATAACGAAATAAAATTAAAATAAAACATTAACTTTTAAATTCTCATAATTTTCGTCTTGCCATATACATTCTATAACTTTTACTCTATTAATCAAATATAGAAAAAAATATTTCTATGAATAATAACAATATTTAAAGAACTTTTAAATTATCTACTTTTAAAATCATGCATCTAAAAAACAGAATTATGAATGATTAGAGAAATCCTAAAATACAAAAAAATTATTATTTTTTTAAATTCAAATTCAAATATCAAACATACTCATAAAAAGTATTATTAAACAAATGTATGGAGCACATTTTTGAAGGTTAGAGCTAACTAAAAATCATATGGATTTAATACTCGTAGCGCCATCTATGTGTCAGCCTACGAGCTTTTCAGCCCATCTGTTACATGTTTTTGAAAGAAGTGCAAGTCAAGTGCGCAAATGTAAAAATAATCATAATTCGCTGTTCTGACCTCTGTTCGAGAGTGCTATAAAAATTCATCCCCACCGAACTTTAAAAAGCAATAAATCCGATGAGAATGATGAAAGTTCTTTCGAAATGGTTTGACGAAAGAGAATCAACAGAAATAGACATGATATACCTAGAGATGACATGCGGTATTACCGATGCCTTATTAATATTATTAGTATTGGTATACGAGTTGTTAATGCTCTTTGCTCTTTGGAAATATGAAGGAAAATAATTTCTTTAAGCTGTATTTCTAGTCAAAAATTATTTATGTATAGCTGATATGATTCATGAAGCACCAGAATATTGATGAAGCAAATCAGAATTTAGCTACTTAAAAATTTTTTGCAATGATGCGAGATTGCCAGAAGGCAGTTTAATTAATGAGAAAGTAAAGTAAATATCTAGTGAACATTTAATAAATAAAGTAATATATTAAGTATATTTTGAATACCTTAAACTGATGTTTTTACTTACAAGTTTACAGTCAACGAAAAGACCATTTATAATAAATGAAATGATTTGTCAAATACAGTAGAACCTCTTTTAAGTCGAACCTTGATAAGTCGAAAACCTCCACAACTAGAAATTTTTTTTGTACCCTTCCCTTCAAGCCCCAAAACCTCCATTACTCGAAATTTCAACCCTCTATAAGTCAAAACAATTAGTCAACCCTCACAAGCCATTTTAGGCTATAGGTATATACACTCATGTCCATAAATTAAGGATAATGAAGTTCAGGCAAAGATAGAGATAGAAGCAAAAACAAATTTGACTTATTTGTAAAGTCTATTTATTAAACAAAAAGGTAAAGAGCAAAAAAGATGCTATATGTTTGACATAATTAATAAAAATTGCGATTTTTACTCCCTGGAGCAAATTTCAAAAAAAGAACCTATTTACAAAAAACAGTATAACATGGTTAGTATGATGGTTAATATGGAGTATGTCTCCCGGACGATGCAATACAGGCCTTACAACGCCTAGGCATGCTGAGTATCAAATTATCAATCTGATCTTGGGGAATATTACACCGCTCATCAAGCAATGCCCTCCGAAGTTCCGGTTGAGTTCCGGAAGAAAAGAATTTTCTGCTCTTTATAGTTTAGATAATGCTATAGATAGAGAACGATTGAATTGTTTAAAGCAAAAAAAAAAATAATAATAATAATAATAACTGACTTTTTTTAATACATTTTTTTTAATTTTAATATTGTTTCGGAATTATTTTGATTTTTTATTGTAGTATATAATATAACTTTTAAGTTGAAAATAAACATGTTTATTACCTCTGTAACTTGAATTTTTATTTGTTTTACCTCTCTAACTCAAAATATGTTTGAAAGAATCTAAACCTCTACAAGTCGAATATTTCCTTACAAAATCAAAAGTCGAAATCCTCCATAAGTCGAAAACTCTAACTCGAATTATTTGACGTCTCCCTTGAAGTTCGACTTATAGAGGTTCTACTGTATTGCCATTTCAAAAGAACAATATCGAAGCGGGTTTTATTTAAAAACATTCAATTTACCTAATAGTAAATCGCTTTGTGTAGAGCAGGGGTCTCCAAACTACCGCCCGCGGGCCAAATCCGGTCCGCCAGTGTCATCCATCCGGCCCGAGACAGGAAATAGTTTATTGTTGTTGTAATAAGTTGGATAAAAAACACAGAATGATAATAACTCGGTTTTATTTACTTGCTAGGTAAAGCTTAATGTTAAGCATAATACGCGGAAAATTTAACCTAAGTATAACAAATAATTGAATACACAACAGTAATTGTAGTAATTGAACCAGCGAATTTAGCAAGCGTATGCTCGCTCAGAGCGCGTATTCGACGACTGGTCTAGAAATTATAGATAATGGCAGAAAAATTAAAACGGTTTTGACCCTTGGTACTTACTGAAGTAAACAGTAGGGCCCTAAGGCTGGAAAGTTTGGAGACCCCTGGTGTAGAGTATTAGAAACTATTCTAGGCTTATATGATAAAATAAGAGTTTGTTAAATTAAAACTGACCCAGGAACATGTGCATACACACACATATATGTAAGAAAAAAGCTACAGAAAAAACAAACACCCACAAAGTAATCTAAAAGAGAATAGACAAGGGACTTTTAGAAAAACAATCAATCGATTGCAAACATGCAATAACTGCTTTTCAGAAACTAGGAGATCCGATTACTATTCTGGCAATGTGCAGATACATCTCACAGCGATAGTCGGGTTACTTGGTAGGAGTTTTATAAGACTTTTCTCATACGACATGCAAATGAGCATCAGTTCTCTCTAAAAGTCTTCTCAGAAGGCAAAGTCCTCTGTTATTATCCGTGGATGGGCTACTCGTGTATGTATAATAGGGTTACAAAGACAGCTGATGTGCAGCGAAAGCAATGCGTAGAGGCCACTATGTAAAAATTGTAAATTATATGTTGATATTTATTAATTTTTTTCGGAATTATAACTTGAAATTTTTTTTATATATATATATATATATATATATATATATATATTGCAAACAACGCAACAAATAAACTGTTTTGTGATGTTTATTGTAGCTGCCAATACCAGATCACATCTAAGAATGCATACAATTATGCTGAAAAAATACCCACATTATTGAAATTTCACATGAGAATATTGTGAATTATACATAAAAAATCAATTATACGGATATTATAAACAATTAAATTATACAATTTTTAACTGTGTTGAATAGGTGAACATTTTTAAGGGTCATTTTAATATTTTTTTTAAATATAATTAGAAAAACCATTTTATTTTTTAATGTAAGTGCGACCAATTTTATATTTAATCCAAAACCGATACAGCTCTGATTTAAAAAAAAAGAAATTATTCCAATACCTTTAGTAAAGTAAATGAATTATTAATTTTTTATTAAAAAATTTAATTAATGCATAAAATATGCGCATTAAAATTAGTTTCTGTTCAATTTTATTTATAAATATTTGATGAAATCAAATTATGATAATTTTCGTTGCAGAAAATATAAAACTAAATTTTTTTTTAAAAATTTAATAAATATTTTGAAATGAAAAAAATTTAGTTACATGCATAAAAAGTGGAATTAAAAAGCTTAATAACTTAAATCAAATTAATTAAATTGCTTCCTTGTCAAGTTTCCTCTTTCCAAACTCGCGCATGCCACATCAGCGTTATCTCGCTTACGCAAAAACAGAGTAATTATTTTCTTAAATTTGGAATTCAGCCCTAATTGACATTTTCTGGAATATATTCTTTTCATAATTGGGCCTGAATTTTTTCATCAAAAAGCTCGCTTTTAATTAATCCTTTTAATCTCTTTACTGTAGATTCCTCTCGGAGGAAATTTTAAATTTTAAAATCTTAATAATTCCATAACTGGAGGTAAGAGGATTTTATTCCTCGGGTACTCTGCAGAAACAATACCTTTGTCAGAAATTCTTTGTTATATTTATCATCTAACAACTTTAAAGCAAAAAAGAAGGAATATATCCAACGGGACAATTCCTTATTCATACCTGTAATTGAAGGGGCCTGAATGGCCGAGCGGCTGGCGCTGGGTGCCACAAGTTTCGGGTTCGAATCCCGGCTGTGTCATGGATGTTTGTAATGGTTCGGCATCCACTTTAAACCGTAGGTCCCGATCTCCTATGACTGTAGAGCGTCACGGAGCCAAAGTCAGACTTCTACCTACGGGTCCTCCCTCACAACAGAAGCTACTTCCTTCCCCTTCAATCATGAATACATATGATTGTGGGCTTGACCTAGATGTCTGCCAAGTGGGATAAGAAACAACACTTTTCATAATAATTTCAAAAAAGTTATGTATTAAGGGTTGTCGACATTAGTAAGCCAACCGTATAAAAATTTTAGTGTGTTATCATTTTTTTTTTTATTATGGTATTTAATATTTTTAAAACATATTTCCAAATATTTGATTAAAAGTATGTTTCTAATTTTTAAAAAATTTCACGCAAAAATTATAAAAAAAAAAAATAAATAAATAAAAGCTTAAATAATAAAATATTATTTTTTATTAAATTATAATTAATTTTTTTTTAAGTTTTTAATCATAAATTTAAAAATTTAATTTACTAAAATTTCTTACAAAAATTATAAAAAAATATTAATTAATACAACGCGAGATATTTTTAATTATGCTAAAGCTTCATTATAAGAAGAAGGAAGTCAATATTTGAACACTATATCCCCAAAATTTTTGAACTGATCTCTACAAAAAAAAAAAAAAATTATATACTAATTTCATCATGCTGAATCTGTTGCGTTAAAAATCTTAGGTTCAGTAATGGAAAAATTTCGAATTCCACTTTTGTGAATATCTAATGTTAATTAAAAAGTTATTAAGGGTGTCCCATTTTTTCCCCCTGGCCGACTGATATATTGAATATTGGTGGCTACAAAATATTTTTAAAAAAGTAAAGTTCTTCTCAAGATGGTATAATGATATAATTTTATGATCACATTATTAAATAAGGGATTTTTTATTTATTTATTTATTTACTGTAGGTTTCTTTTTAATTATAATATTTTAAGCATATCGTAAGTTAATAGAAGGAAGTGAATAATTCAAGTTTTTCCCAAACATTTAAAGAACGGATGAAAAAGTACTCATGAAAAGCATTTATTAAGGATTCTCCCGTATTGTTAACTATGTGTTTTGAGTCACTAATTAACGAAATATTACCAAAAATATTTGCCAATGATAATGTTCGTGGATGAAGATCTTCTACCAACAGTTGCCATAGTTACATATACGTATGAGTGATGTAAAATCTCTAAAAAACAAGTTGCCATAGCAACATTGACGCGTGGGTGACGTCATTTCTATCTCTCCCGATTTTCCAAGCTTCCCCCACCATTTTTCATATTCTTTCGACTCTTGATCCTCCGTCGCTATTTTTAACCTGTTGTTGCTTTTACAGACTTTAAATAAATTATAGTTTAAAAACTAAAAACACGCTTTTAGAGTTAATCAAACTAAAAAGTAAAAAATAATTGTTAACATAAGAATAAAATCACTGTTCTAAAAGCGTGGGGTGCTTTGTATGACATTTTTAAACTAACACTGCATTTCGGAATGAAACTAGTGAAAAATTATAACGATTGATATCGAGCACCCCACGCTTTTAGAACAGTGACTTTAATTTTCTCGTCAGTCATTTTATTCTTATGTTAACAATTATATTTTACTTTTTAGTTTGATTAACACTAAAAGCGTGTTTTTAAACTATAATATTTAAATGAGGTCCCGGTACGGAGGACTGGAACTATAGTTCTTACACTAATTTAATTGTGAGTAAAACAAAGACTAAATGCGAATATGTCGAGCCAGCCAGGATCCGAACAGGGGAATCTCCTGATCCGTAGTCAGGCGCGTTATCCGTTGTGCCACTGTACCACGTAGGTTTGAATGTCTTAGGTACTTATATTCTACATGGGTTAAATTGCTCTTCATAAGTTAAAATAAAATCACTAATCCTGGCGATCCTAATCATGATGAGATAATAAACTTATCAAAATATTTTATTGTTTTCGGTCCTTAATAAGTCTACAACATTTAAATTAAATCTGAAATTAAAGTAAACACACCTTCATGTCATATTAGAGATTGATATTTGATTCTTTTTTTTTTTTCATTGTTTCAAGCATTAAAAATACCGATTAGTATAGATAAGTTGTAGAATATTAGAATAAAAGAATTTAAATAGAAATGACTAAAAATAGAGGTAATCATCTTTTTTTCCATGTACTTAGTGGATCTCCCTAACCCAAACGCAGAAACTCCCAAAGATATCAGTTGAAACTCTGGTTCAAAATCATTCCTCTAACCCAGGAGTGCCAACCCAAATGATCTTGCGGGCCACTATGGAAATGCATCATAACTCCGTGGGCCGCATATAAAATTATGTATTCCCATATTAGATTTAAACCCACTATAGACATTTTTTTGGAGTGAAAAATTAAAACATAATGATTTAACGAAATAAAAAAAAAAAAAAAAAATGAAATCATTAAAAAATATTTATTTTACTAGTACGATATTTGTTTCTACATTCTTAAATCTGATCGCTTAAAGTAGGGCAAAAATCGAGCCCAAAGAGTCAGTTACAAACAAACATGCAGGTGAAACTAATAAAAGCGTATTAAAAAGATAAAAGTTCTCTTTTGGTGAAGTCAGTTTACACATCAGAGAAAATCACGAATGGAGTTCCTCTTGTGCGGAAACCTCTTTTATTCAAATTTTAAAAAGAAAAAGTACTTTTAGAGAGACATTTTATTTATTTCTATACTTTGTGAGTTTAGGAGAGTAGAATTGATTTAAGTTTTCGTTATCATCTAGTAACACGAGTAAAAAAAGATTTTATCGCTTTTTTTTTTTTTTTTTTTTTTGGACTTCCTCTGTGATGCTCAAAATATTATCCGTGGTATTTAAGTGATGTCATGCTCTATTTTTGTATCCCCTAGCATTTTCATTAAGTGTCAGAATAACTTGAATGTTTTAAATATTTAATTTTATGTTAGCAATACGTACAGAACATTTTTTTTTTTTTTTTTTTTTTTTACACAAAATTTAAGTATTCATAATATTAGATAGAGAAAAATTAAACAGTCCTTTCGTATTGAAATAAAATTGTAAGAAAATTACAAATACTTAATTTCTTATTGTAAAAGTACTTACTACTGTGTCCAAAAAGTAAGACCAATTTTAATTTAAAATTTTCATTCGGGGCTTATGGAATTACTAATTTTTTTTTTTTTTTTTAGATTACTGGCACTGTCCTTGACATCTGTGTGAAATTTGACGTTAAAATATTCATTAGAGTTTGAGTTACGGTTGGCTTTGTGAGACGCTAAAACTGATTCCGGCGATTTTTGAAATGTCTGAATTCATTGAGCAAAGAACTTGCGTTAAATTTTGTTTGCGGAAACGTATTGAATGTTGCAGAAGGCATTCGGTGTGCATTCCTACATCGGAAAGAAATGTTTACAAGTGGTATAAAAAGTTCAAAGAAGTCAGAGAACGCGTTGTAGACGAAGACCTCTCTGTTCGACCCTCAACCGCGACCGACGAAGCTCACGTTCAAAAATTAAAGATTTGATGCTTGCAAACCGCCGATTTACAATTAGAGACCTTGCTGATGATGAAGGAATTTCAAAAGGATCGGTCAATTCCATTTTGGGCCTCAAACGCGTCAAATCTCGATTGGTACCGAAAACACTGAATGCGCCAGCTCACACTGCATTGATTCTTCGTGATTTTTTCACCAAAAATGAAACCCATATAGTTCCATAACCAGGTATTCACACCGTGCAGGGCAACGGGTAACGGGCGTACCGGTTACGGAGTTCCAAGGTGGTTTTAAGAACCACAAAATCTCCACATCTTAAATTAAAACATTTGCACTAAAAATGAAGTTTCTTCAATTAATGAATAAAAAGAAAATAAAATAAAACAATTACATTTAAGAAAAACATCTCTTGCTTGCGAACAATCAAAGTAATTGATCGAAAAAGCTAAAGCTATCGGTACAATTAGGAATCCGTTGAAGATGTCCAAAAAAAAAAAAAAAATAATAATAGTTAAAGTTAAAATTAAAAATTTTATGCTAAAATAAAAATAAAAATTAAATAAAGGGATTTAAGATTAAACAAATAAGAGATAAGTTACAAATATAGAACAAATAATCAAGTCATAAAACCATACAAAATATGAATCTTCAAATTGGAACTTCAGTTCCCTATGGCGCCATCATGCGTTGAACAATATCATTAAAAACCCAACTAAGTCGGAAAAAAAACATTTTTTTTTTTAATATGGCATATTTAAATATGCTGCAAAATAAAACAATTAAAAAAATATAAGAATAAGTAATTGAAATTTAAGATTAAATCCAGAGCAGTTCAGATAAACTATTGAATTTAGAATTTAAAAAAAGAATATTAAAAGAAAATGATTTAAAAATTAATAAAATTACGATTAAGAAAATAAAAGTTTAAAAGGTTTTTAAAATTAAACAATAATTCAAGATCATTAATAAAATCAGCCAAAAGCTGTAATAAGACTATTAAGTTAGGTTCTAAAAAAGTAAACAAACAATTATCAAGATATTTTAAAGTTTCTTACATTAAGTAAAATAGAGAAAATAGACTATTTCAATTAAAAATTTTAAAAGTCAGATAGCCATGTTCTGAATTAAGGTGCGCATCGTAGCAAATAATTAAAATTTAAATGCCAAAAATTGCAGGTCAGATTCGCTTGAATTGATCACAGTAGCTAGACACCAGCCACATCGGTAGAATCAGCCGTTGCAGAATAAATTCCATTAAATCATTATCAGGGAAGAAAATTTTTCCACCCGTTTACACAGAAGCGGCAGAAATCGCTTTACGCCTAGTGAAGTTCCAATTACTTCTACTACACTCATGTCCAAATAATTAAGGATCATTCAGAATCACACAGAAATTGAACTCTAAAATAAAAATTTCACCTGTAGAATTATCACACACATCTTGAAGAAGAATATGCAAATTACAGGAAATCACCAGATGGCGCGGATAGTACGTCACAATGACGAGAGTGTAAGAGAGGGGTATATAAGGAATGGTGGCAAAGAAGTAAAATTGTTCACAAGCGCTTTAAAAGACTTTCAGTGCAATAACCGCATGGTTATGGCACAAAGGAAGCATTTGGATGATTTTTACGTGGTAGAATTATCGGACGACTGGAATGTGGACGTACCCAGCTGGAAGTATCCGAGGAACTTGGAATCGCCCAGAGTGTCATCTCCAGGCTTTGGCAACGATTCCAAGATGATGGTAATGGGAGTAGATGTTACAGCACAGGTCGCCCCCGAGTTACAGCGCCGAATGAGAACCGGTATTTAGCAGTTACTGCCAAAAGAAACAGACGGAGCACAGCATCAAACCTGTCTCGTCAGCTGTCTTCAGCTACCGGTACGACAGTTTCAAGGCAGACCGTGTACAGACGCTTAGGGCACATTGGTCTATATGCTCGTAGGCCTGTCAGATGTGTTCCACCGCAACTCACTGTCGCCTGTGATTAACCTAGAGTAGAGAGCATGCATTGTGGACACCGCAACAGTGGTCTGGTGTGATGTTTTCCGACGAGTCCAGGTTTAGTTTGCAGTCTGATTCTCGACGGACTTTCATATGGAGAGCGCCAGGTACCCGTTACCACCAAGAGAACACCATTGAACGACACCATTACAGTGGTGCAGGATGGCTCGTTTGGGGAGGAATTATTCTTGGTTCCAGAACTGACCTGCATGTTCAGAGTGTAACGATGACAGGCCACATTTTTCGGGATGTCATTCTGGAACAACATGTACGTTTGTTTCGGGGCGCCATGGGTGCTGAATTTCTGTTTATGGATGACAACGCCCGTCCTCACCGCGCAAACATTGTAGACGAATGCCTTCAATTGGAGGATATCACCCGTATGGATTGGCCAGCATACTCACCGGACTTGAATCCAATAGAGCATGTGTGGGATATGCTTGGCCGACGAATTGCAGCCCGTCAAACCCCTCCCACCTGTCAACCGGAACTTCGAAGGGCATTGCTTGATGAGTGGTGTAATATTCCCCAAGATCAGATTGATAATTTGATACTCAGCATGCCTAGGCGTTGTAAGGCCTATATTGCATCGTCCGGGAGACATACTCCATATTAACCATCATACTAACCATGTTATACTGTTTTTTTTGTAAATAGATTCTTTTTTTGAAATTTGCTCCAGGGAGTAAAAATCGCAATTTTTATTAATTATGTCAAACATATGGCATCTTTTTTGCTCTTTACCTTTTGCTTAATAATAAATAGACTTTACAAATTTGTTTTTGCTTCTGTCTCTTTCTTTGCCTGAACTTTATTATCCTTAATTTATGGACATGAGTGTAGATGGCAGATCTACAATTGGCTCAATCCAATCAAATGACGCGGCAAGCATTTGAGAGTTAAAAGTTGATCAACTCGAAGCAGTGGATTTCAACCGGTTTCAGGCGAACGTGGTGAGGCTAATGATTGGTCAACCCTTTCAAAGCCTCGGTGGGAACGAGCCTTAAGAGTTCAGCTTTCTCCTTTGGTGCATACGCAGAGTTTTCGTTGGAGGTCATCAGGGGAGAATGTTGATGTGAAAGTTGAGTAGGAAAGAATGTCTAAATAGTTAATTTAATTTGGGCGATAACGCCTCATTGCTGTGTTTCCATCATTGCCTTAAGAAGTTTTTAATTAATTTTCATGTTTCAAGACATTTAAGATCTTTACAAGCAATAATCCTGGAAAATTCAATTTCATACTCATTTATGCTGATGGCTCCATCTGGAGGGCCGCTAGGACACTAGAGTAAAACATCTACTATCTAGCTATCCGCAAGGACACTAGAGTGAAACATCTACTATCTAGCTATCCGCTAGGACACTAGAGTAAAACATCTAATATCTAGCTATCCGCTAGGAAACTGAGTAAAACATCTAATATCTACCTATCCGCTAGGAAACTGGAGTAAAACATCTAATATCTAGCTATCCGCTAGGAAACTGTAAAACATCTAATATCTAGCTAGTAGGAAACTGATAAAACATCTAATATCTAGCTATCCGCTAGGACACTGGAGTAAAACATCTAATATCTAGCTATCCGCTAGGACACTGGAGTAAAGCATCTAATATCCAGCTATCCGCTAGGACACTGGAGTAAAGCATCTAATATCCAGCTATCCGCTAGGACACTGGAGTAAAGCATCTAATATCTAGCTATCCGCTAGGACACTGGAGTAAAGCATCTAATATCTAGCTATCGGCTAGGACACTGGAGTAAAACATCTAATATCTAGCCATCCGCTGGGACACTGGAGTAAAACATCTAATATCTAGCCATCCGTTAGGACACTGGAGTAAAACATCTGATATCTAGCTATCCGCTAGGACACTGGAGTAAAAACATCTGATATCTAGCTATGCGCTAGGACACTGGAGTAAAACATCTGATATCTAGCTATCCGCTAGGACACTGGAGTAAAACATCTAATATCTAGCTATCCGCTAGGACACTATAGTAAAACATCTAATATCTCTTATGATACATATAGATCGCCGAGTGACTAGCGTTCGGTGTCATAGGTGTCGGGTTCGAGTCCCGGCGGTGCCATGAATGTTTGTAGTAATTCAGAATCCACTTTAAACCGTAAGTCCCCATCTAATATGACTGTTGAACGTTGGGCGTAGAGCTCACACCCTACCCGTAAAAAGAAAAACATCTCCTATTTCGGAATCTGCTGGTAGGCAAACGCACATAGTGCAACATGAATTCAAGTACTAGGGAGTTAATTATTTCATAAATGACCTATACCGTTACAACCAGAACTAACAAATGATGAATGATTATAGCTTAATTATACGCAAATAACAATTGCATTCAAGTTTGAAATAGACGCCTAGATCACAAAAATAAAGAGGCTATAAAACAACTAGTAAATTCAAGGTTAACTAATGGAATTCCAATAAAATAATTGCGAACTTCATACTACACATACAGATTGCGTAAACTGTAAATTAACTGACCTTCATTATCCTAAGAATTCTAAATTAAGAGCGTCGGAACACCGAGGCATCAAAATTGCATTGCGCTTTACTAAAAAGTAAACAAACAGAGAAAAAAAAAAAGGGGTTATCCTTATGTTCTTTAAAAACGATGACATTTTATAATTTTTATTTAAAATAACATTTGCTTCAATTATTGGTTGTTCATCTATATTACTCAGTAGGAAAAAAAAAAAACCTGAGCCATCTGTATAAATAATTCCCCACTAGCTTGGAATATTTTTTAATCTGGATGTTAATTCAGAGAAATTAGAAAAAGGGTTCTATTTACCTTGTTCTTCTTTCAATAAAATGCTATCTTCCATTGATTTATCTACGTAGTAGTTTTCAAGTTTAAATAACTTTTCCTGGCGACTCGCACGAAACTTTTTTGTCGATTATTTCTTGGAATGGTTCGTATCCATTGATATTTTAACAAACTATCTTTCGGAAATTGAAACATTTGAACTTTATTGATACTATTACAACAATGAACTGCACAGTTATAAACTTATTAATATTTGACGTTGCAGAATGAAATTCAAAACTTAATCATTCGACAATCAAGGTAAACATACATAAACACTATTTTACAAATTGGCTGAAAACAAAATGGCTGCGTTTCTATTACTGCTCATTTGCCATAAGAGTGTGATGTCACAAACCAATAGCCAAGCCTTGTATATAGAACAGGGATGGGCAAACTTTTTCGGTCGCGGGCCAAAAATCGAAAAAAAAAAAAAAAGTTTGGCGGATCAAGATAAATCAAGATAAATTTTTCTAAAATTTTAAAAACAATATACAAGTATTACAATTTAAATATGTTAATGAGATGAATGAAATTGCTATTTCATTTTTAAAAGTTCCTTATATTGACGTTCGAAGTGACATGTACTGATTCTAAGGAATGAGGCTAAATGCCCATCTGTCAGTCTATTTCTGAAATAATTCTTTTTAAGGTTCATAGTTGAAAACACTTGTTCATATATATGAGATGAAGCAAACATAGCACTGATTTTCTGGGCGTGAGATATTAAATTTGAGAAATTTGTTTTAATTCACCTCGGACTGGCAAATTAAAATTCTATCCGCTGAGCCGGATAGAACTTACGGAGGGCCGGAGTTGGCCCATCCCTGATATAGAAGGTGTTGGCTATCCGCGGAGTAGACATGTTATGATTGGCATCACTCGTCGTTTCTAGAAATAAACACTCTTGGCTGGGAAAAATAATAGTGCTTTCTACAAAATTGTTCGGGCCTCAAATAAACAACTCAGTTTATAACAAAAATACAGTAAAATATATATTTGGAAAACTCTAAAGATATATTTATAATTCTAAACCCTTGTATTAATTAATTACATTACCTTAAATTACATTAATATACTTAACTAAAATTACACAAAAATTGGAACTCTTACATAGAATATCAATATCAAAATTACATTGTCTTAGAGGAGGAAACACTTTAATTTTGAAAATTAGTTCACTAGATTTAAGATGAATCTAGTGAACTAGCAAGTAACTAGATTAGAACTAGCAAGTAACTAGTAAATTAGCAAGCTTTATTATATCAAAACTACATTGTGCTTGACCATGACAACCCTTCCTACATGGTGTGCCTGATTCTGACTCAATTTCACACATTATCATCATTGAGTGACTTTTGTCTTCGTAATGTGCATGTTTATCGATTTGGTGTGATTTACGATTGGATGCTGGCAACCCATGAGAATTACTACATAAGAACATATATATTCTCAAAATGTGAGAAGTGTACTACAACAAAAGGACATGAATGGTCGAGTGGCTAGCGCTCTGGCGCTCAGGACCATAGGTTTCGGGTTCGAGTCCCGGCGGTGCAATTGATGTTTGTAGTGGTTCAGAATCCACTTTAAGCCGTAGATCCCGGTCTCATATGACTGTAAGAGCGTCACGGAACAAAAGTCAGACTTCTTCCTACGGGTGCTCATCACAACAGAAGCTGCCCCTTTCCTTCCATCCATGAGTAGATCACTCATGGGATATGTCCCACACTGCAGGAGATTGAGAATTAGTCACAACAACAACAACAAGAGGGAGAGACTAGGTGAACACTTTATTGGAAAATAAAGCAGTGTTTCAATATAGGGATACTAGGATTAATACAATATAATAATTCTAGACTTAAGAATATTGGGGAAAATTCTGAATAGCATTAAAGACGTAAGCAGATGTCAACGAGAATCAGAAAGGCCAGTGTCTAAAGCTTCGCCATGCGCTCGGCGTTGAATGGGTAGAGGAACTCGTTGGTCTGGCAGGCTGGGGTGTTGCGCCCAGGCGAATGCAATGGCCGGACCTGCGCTGGACCTGAAATCGATGAAACACAAATACCTTAAAATGCTTCTTTATCATTTAGTTTCAAAATAAATGAATTTTAAAATATTTTTTTTTTCATTTGAGAGTTTTATATTTTAAGAGCATAGTATTAATTCATTCAGAGTACTGAACAAGATGTAGACAATGATTCTGTTCTAGGTCGAAAGTGTTTAGGGATACTAAACAGTAAGAATTATAAAGCTTCCTCTTTTACTGGAAACGGCCTGTCAGCCAACGGGACGACGCAATGAATATAATCTATTTTGAAAAAAATTTTACCAAGCTGAAATTTTGTTTCTGCTTTCATAACAATAAAGTCAGTTTATTTCATAACAATAAGGTTTTTCACAAATGTATTCAATTTGTAACCATTTGCAAAGTGTGCTTGAAACAATTTCAGAATAAACTTAAAAACAATTTTTCTGCCTATTCTTTTCATGGGCACTTTTTTGCTTTAAATATTCAATTCAATTACATGTCAAATTAAGACATTTAGGAGTTTTAGTAGCTGAATTGAAAGAAATTAAGACAGTTGTTGATCAACATCATAAAATAAAGACCAGTTGTTTATGTACTGGGTGATTATAAGAAATTTTTTTCGATACATGAGTCCATAGCTATCATACCATTTACAGAAACAAATTTTGATTTAAATTATTTTGAGGTATGCGCTCAAAACATTATATAAAAAACAATAGTTAAACTCTAACAATTACGGTTACAGTGACATGATAGCTCAAAATGCCTTAAACCAAAATTTCCTTCATTTTTCGTGAATGATATGATACTAGCTATCAAAAAAATTGGATTCATCTATAGAGAAAAAAATTTTATAATCACCCTGTACATATCAATAACTAAAAACCACTATGACAATCTTTTTAGGAGTATTAGTACAAAAATTCCTTTCCATTTGAACAGATGTAAAGAATCATCGGCCATCAATGTGACATGCAAATGTTATTGATGACCGAGTACTAAGTACCCCAGCGGTGCCATGGATGTTTGTGGTTCGGAATCCACTTTAAACCATAGCTCCCGGTCTAATATGACTGTACAGAGTTGGGCGTAGGGCTGACAACCCTCCCCGTAAAACGGAACCATCTCCTATCTCGAAATCTGCCAGTAGTCAGACGGCCTTGGCCTATCATGGGGCTGTTGCGCCAATGAAGAAGAAAGAGTGAGGATACATACCATTTGCACTTCCACATGGCACTGGGGTTGGTGTATGGGTTCGGTCTTCATGTAACGGGGCACGTCTCCGGTCTGGAAGGGGTTCTGAGCAGCATCGACCTCGGCCTGAAACCGAGACAGCTACTCGGGGCCCTGTGTGAATAAAGAATACTGGAGTTTTGTATTTATAAGTGAAATAAAAGGAAACTAGAATATATTCCGAGCAGTACTAATGATTTATCTTTGAATTACTGCATATTTTAGAAATTGTATAGCATTGTTATAATAAATATTATTAACAAATTTAAAGAGTTTTATTTTAAATTATATTCAATTTTTTTTTTTCGGGAAAAACTTGCACACTATCTAAGGGCTTCAGTTTGAATTACAAAATATTTCCTTCTTGCAAAACGAAATTTAATTTCCAGTTTCTAGACTTGAAAAAGACCAGTTTCTAGACTAGACTAGACGTTGCTTTTCGTTGAGTTTTCCAAAACAATCATTCAGCATTTTTGAAAATATTCCAGTGAAGTAATACTGTAAAACAAAAAAAAATATATCATTTCTATTTGTGTTTCCTATTTTAAAAATACCTTTCACCAAAACTCATTGGGCCTGAATAGCCGAGTGTCTAGCGCTCTGGCGCCACAGGTTTCGGGTTCGAGTCCCGGCGGTGCCCTGTATGTTTGTAGTGGTTCGTAATCCACTTTAAGAAGTAGGTCCCGGTCTCCTATGACTGTAAGAGTGTTACGTAGCAGAAGTCAGACTTCTACCTACGGGTGCTCCATCAGAACAGAAGCTGGACCCCTCTTCCCTCCTTCCATGAGGGATACGACGACAACAACAACCAAAACTCATTGATACAAGGCAAGCATTCCCATTTTCTATGAACAACTCAGTTGAACCATGAATTGGCATAAATAGAGTGCACTTATTATCAGTAAACTATAAATTTGTAGTTTCATTTACCCATATATTACCATCCTGAACATGGATGAAATTTGAAGAAAGGAAAGTTTTTATAATTATTATTATGAAATAGGTATTTGATATGAACAAATTAATGTTTTTATGAAGGAGTCAATTCTTATTCAAAACGAGGTGATATTCAAAGCTAAATAAAAATACACGTAATTCTCCATTGGTTTCTGTGTTCTAAAAGAAAAACAATTGTATTTTTCTAACCGTAGAGAAGACCTCTATATTCTAGTGATTCGTTATATACACTCAAGAGCCAAAACATTATGACCACCCCTACATTTTGCAATGAACTCGCCTGGATGACGTGGAAGGCACGTGATCAGGTGGAAGTGGTATTTAACTGGTATTAAGTGGTGGTATTAATCCATGCCAAGGCGGGTTGAAGCTGTGTTGTGCGCCAAAGGTGGGCCAACTCGTTATTGACAGGTGGTCATAATGTTTTGGCTCTTGAGTGTATATTATAGTGTGCAAGTTGGGCAACCAGATTGCAACTGGGTGTGGTTGGGTTGAGATTCTTGAGGCACTGGTTTGAGAACTCACAGCTTTATTTACACATGCACAAAGCCCCACACACACAATATTTAACTCATTTAAAGACAGATAATTATAAATTTATAAAAGAACTCCTCTTCTAAGTCGAAAACCCGAAACTCGGATATGCGCAGGGTGCGAAAAATATACTTTCTCTCCGGATGAGAGTCTGTAGGCCAACTGACTATTTCTCTTTGCCAGTGTGTAGGAGTAAGCATGGTTACATATCTACAATGTGAAGCCCATACCTGACCTTTACAATACAAATTATTTTTGTTTTATGCCAGATAGCTCTTCGAATTTATACTTATGTTGTGTTAATTTTTACTATAAAAAATGCCGATGTAAAAACTATTCACCTGTGTGATGGTGTTTTCGTTATTTTCTGGAAAAAATAAGCTTTTGAAACTTTCTGGCATTTGCGCTGCAGCGGCAGACAGGATCATCATGAAGTAGAGCATCCACATCATTTTTCCGTAGGACAAACAGAAATCAATAAAAAAATCATTTTCAAGAAAAGTTGTGCAAGTCAATTTTTGAAATACTTAAAAAGCAATTTAATTCAAAGACAAAACAAATTAACTGATTGTGCAATCATGTTTTGATTATCTTCGGATAGTCTTGTCATATCGTGGTTGTACTGCACTGATTTCGAATTTGAAAATGGTTAGTAGATAGGAAGTATGTAGGATTAGTGGATAGGATTATGTATCCTCACTCCTCGCCACATATAATATGTCATTTGTAAAAGGTTTTATTTTTGTTAATGAAACAAACTGAAAATGATTAGTAGATAGGAAGTCTGAAAGTAACTTTCAATTATATCACTATTAGATGCTGTCCTGTAAAAGATTGATGTTTATCAAAAAGAAATTACAGGAAATTAGTCAAGGTACAAAAAACAGTTTTTGCTGTAGATTCATGTAACAAGGAAAGACTTTTAATGTAACCAAAGATTTATTATGAGAAATAAATAGATTTAATAATTAAAAATATTATAAAAATGCTCGTATAAATATTTTCCTATAATATCAGTGTACGTCTAATCCTCAGTATTCTGCAGTGCGAGATGGACATACCATGAATAGTCTACTCATGGAAGAAGGTAAACAGGCAGCTTCTGTTGTGATGGAACACCTGTAGGTAGTAGAAATCTGACTTGGTTCCCAGTCGCTGAAGAAGGAGGGCAGTGCTTTCCGGGAAGACTTTCAAGGAGAATAAACTAACATTTGCGTATCGTATTAGAGACAACCCGGAAAATCCCACCAGGTAATCTGAATAACGAGGCAAGATGCTGAACATCACCAATGCCTCGAACCTCCTCGTTTCTGAGACAGTGTTTACAGCAAGCCGCCAGAGGATTGAACCTCTAACCTAATGCTCACTAGCGACACACGTTGCCCCTGAGCCAAGAGCCGGGCCCTATAATAACTTTTTAAATATGCAAATCTTTTAGAGGACCCCAACCCCCTTCCAGTACGATCCAGAACTTTGACTATATTATTAATAATTGATGTAATTTATTTGATCTATTATTGATAGAAAAATAATGGATCAATTTTATGAAATTATACATGATTTATTTGTGGGCCAATAAATGAAATTTCTTGTTAATATATTAGATACAAGTTGATTTTACCAGTAGATAGCTTGTCCTAGAGCTAAATAGAATTTCTGTTTACATTATTAATAATGATCATTTATTGACCATTTGGAGGAGTAAGTTACATTAAAAATTGTAATTTGTATTATGTGGAAATAAAAGTAAATAAAATTTTCTGAAATCTATTATGATAGTAAAGTTATTATGTATAAAAAATGACATTCTATAAATTTTTCTTACTAATCTTAACATTTCTATTTAATAATTTCTGGTATCTTTTTAGGCAAAACCTTTACTTGATAAAGCTTTAAAACAAGATCCCACTTATTTAAATGCTGTTTACTTATTAGCTTCTATCTATGAACAAGAGAGACTTTATGAAAAAGTAATTGATTTGTAAGTAATTTTTGCTTTAATTCAACAACCAACAAACTTTTTGTGTTGGCATTTTTATCATACCCTTCTACTCTAAGCCATTTTAAACTATTAAGCAGAATTCTGTATAAGTTGTAACTATTTTTTCCATCTACTAACAATATATGAATAGCAATTTTTTTTTAAACTCGCCTATAAAATATTGCAATTATTAAATATCCATGTGTTTTTACAGAACTTTCCATACCATAATCTTAGCTATTTACATTTATTAGATAATAAATTATCGATTCTGAAATTTTACCACTGCTGTAATTTTTTGTCTTATAGTTTTAGATAAAATAGCCAAAATATAAAACACTTTTTGCTTCCTAAAGTGATTTTAAATGTAGTATTCTGCAGTGTAACTGATTTTTAATTTTAGGATAACATGAGCCGGCAGTGTTTTAGGTTAACATGATAATAAACATACTATTAATAAGAAAATTAAAATGAAGGCACATATCAAATAGTCCTTCAAAGTATAATTTTACATATCACTACATTCTGTGTAAAAAGTAGCAATAATTTATAACTTACAATTGGTGCATGAAAGATGTCACTACAGCTTTGTATGTTGGTAGACTGTACTGAGTTTCCATACAGAATTTGAATACAATCTGTCACGAGTGGGTAGACAGTACCTATTTTTGTAAACAAACATTTTGGTGCTCCATGATTTTTACTTTGAAAAAAATTAGTTGAACAAAACGTTTGCCTCAAATTTTGTGTTTCAAACGAAATTCTAATGCCAAATTGCTAAATGAATTGCGGAAGACCCATAGTGAATTTTGCATGTCAAAAATGCAGATATATGAATGGCTTAAAGCATTCCAAGATGGCCAAAGAAGTGGTTGTTCATTTGGCTCATTCTGATAACTTTATCACTGCTCAAACATTGACAAAATTAAGAAGTTGATCTTTAAAATCTTCATATGAGTCTTTTAGAGTTGGCCCAAAGTCCATTCATAACATTGTGACTGATATTTTGGACCCAAAGTTGACATTACCAATTTGAGGGAAGTGTTTTGACTTGAGTGAGGCTATTGTTCGTGCTGCACAGTGGATATAGTTGTGAATAGTGTGGGGCATAATCGGACAGAGTGAAATAGCATGGCCGCAAGTGGCTATAGCTAGTAAGAGAGAGAGTAAGAATAAACATATTTGTTCAATTTGCATTGTGTGTGATTATTTGGATAACTGAACAACCAAATATGCATTCCACTGAGTAATATAGCGCGAGGAGAGCTATAAAACAAAATTTGCTTATGGAACTGTGACATACCTCAATTAGCCTATCAAAAAATTAATGGAGGATTGGATCAAAAGCTGTCATAGTTGTATAGCACTCGATTGCACTTTGAAGGCGGAAAATAATTTTGATGAATAAATTGATTTTGTGTATTTTATTTAACAATTTCAGATATTTTTTGCATTGAATGTACTATTAAATGCTACATATGGCTGATAGTATAAAATTATATACATTTAAAAAGTTATTATTTTATTAAATCTTATTACAATTTGCAATTTTTTCTTGTTTTGAATTGAAAAAGGGTAAAATTGATTTACTTTTTGGAAGTATGCCTTCTTATATGTGTTAGTAATTATTCTATAAATAAACTTATTAAAACTACTGTATGCATTAAATATTTTAATGATATGAGAATAATGCTGTTATTAAAAAACAAATCTTATAATTGTAATGTATGACTTTTTTTGTATTTCATAAAATCTAGCATAAAATAATAGGATATCAATAGGCAATGGAACTTGGTTAGGATAAAAATTAAGCTTTGTAATTTTTATAAAAACAGTCTAAAACTATACATGATATGACTTGTAAAATCTAGATTTAAAATTTTTTTTTCTTTTCAAGTGTTAATTATATTTTTAATTGGTAAAAATTGCACTATCAGTGAGAAAGAGCTATTTTATTTTTCAGGGTTATGCTTTTGATAATCACCATTTTAAGTTGAATCACTGAACAATTTTGTAGAATCAGAAAATGTACAAAATATTTCATGAATGGGGAGAAAGGCTAAATAACAAAATAAAAATTGGACATCAGGTTATTATTTGGAGTTTGATCTGACAAAGTTTATTTAAATAAAATAAACAAGAAGGACTTATTCTTTTTTTCTTGTGGATTTATATATTTGGGACAAAGGGTAGCAGAATCATATACACATTACTTTTGCTTGAGTTTGGGGATTTATTCATAGTAAATAAAAAAAAAAAATAAGAATCTGAAAATAATAATTGTTTTATTTTAAGGAAATTTAGTTTAATTAAGCATAATTAAAAAATTAAATTTTTTTCTCACTACCCATAGACTTAAGAAGCTTATAGAGCAACAACACATTCTGTCAACTGCATCAAATGCTTGGAGATTTCTTAAGGCTAACAAATGAAACTGAAAAAGCTTTGCATCATTTTAATATAGTATTAAAGTAAGTTATAAAACATAGCATAAAATTTAAAAAATATATTATATTGCCAGTAAATATCTGTATTTATTAAAACTTACCAATTTGGAACAGCTGAAATTAAGATTTAACATGATTGATAGAAAGACTACAAAAAACAAACATGTGTTTTTACACATTATTTCTGTTTATTATATATTATTGTAAAGAAATATAAAATTTAAATGTCCAATTTTTTGTTATTGCACTGGATTAAATAAATAAGAATTACAATATATTTTAAATGTACTTTTATATTTAAAGATAAAATGATTGTAATTTTAAGAATCAAATTGTAGATAAAAATAAATTTGAAAGTTTTTCTCGTTTGTGGAAGAAATTTTTTTGCATTGATTTAATAAATACTTCAAATTTTCATTTATTTACCAAAATAAAATAATTTATATTTATAAATAATTTTTTATGTTCTATTTTTAAAACAGAAGCTACCATTTTTGTCTGAAAAAACCAAAGCACAATTTATCAGCAATTTTATTATTATTATTTTTTAAGGAAAGTTCATTTTTGTATCTTTGAATTATTAAAGCTATAGGAGCTCCTTTTAAAATTGCATTGATAACAAATTGATTTTTGTCTCCCTTTCAGTATGTATGGTTCAAATGAAACAATATTCATGTGCATTTTTATGATAACTGCTAAAACCCCAATTGAAGTTCCAGTATTTATTTTATAATAATAAATCCATTTCAAAAATTACACATGAATTGTTTTTAATGTATTGTGTATTAATATGTTATATAGTGTGTTTAATGTTAGTTATATAAGAATTGAATTGCAAATATTATATTATATATATTTTTTTATTCGGCTAGCAGCTTTTTTTTAAAGCAAGATATATTTTTAATATTATAAACCTAATCCCAGAATAACTTTAGAACTAACTTGGTGATAATAAAAATAATAATAATGAATGCACACATTGTGGCATCAATACTTGAAATATAAGAAATTAAAATTGAGTATTTGTATCTATAATATTTGAAATTCAAAAGTTTGGGTTGTAATTATTTGCTCATGAAACAGCCTCCTTTATAATAATTCTTTTTGTTTCAGTAATGTTACAACTAAAGTGCAAAAATCAGTTATTCTACAGATTATCTTGGTAATGTGCAGATTCACTAGGAGAATTCGTTAAAGTAACCAAAAACTGTTTCATTTTTAATATTACCTAGGCAATCAGCAAATTACCTAGATAATCTACTCATTACCTACTAGGCACTCCTTAAAGTGAAAATTAGATTTTTCCTGAAACAACAACAAAATTTTTGTATACTTAAAGTTATGTGAACAAACATATCACATGATTTACACTTGTGAGCACTTGATGCTGTTTTTGAGCAAACAATACAGACCATGTCTTGCATGGTATTGTTTATAGACTCTGTACGAAACTGTGATGGCGATTCTACTGAAGTTGAGGGTAACTCAGTGATGATTCTTCAACATGGGGGCAATTCCTTGGAGGTGCAGGGTAACTGAATAGTGTTCATAACTGTATCCTCACTCATTCGAGCTGCTTCAATACAATAAATTTTGTTAAGTGGTCTTGGTGTACCAGAGGAAACTTAAACTTTCCATCTGGTTGAGATTGGTAATCTATGAGATCCACATGACATATTGAAATGCGATGAAATAATTGGCTTTACAACATTCCTTTTTTTTTTTTTTTTTTTTTTTTGCACTTTTTGTTCTTGTTGACAAGGTTTGCATAAATCTAAAAACATTTTTATTTGGGCTTGGGTTATTTTTTTTTATAAAAGCGCATTTAATTGTTTGATCATTCTGTTTCTTCCACCATGGCCCATTGACAAATGAGTAGAATGCAATCTGTCAAACAATTCTTTGGCATGGGCAAACTTTTTCACACTTTCTCGCACATCTGACAACTGCTCAATGAATTTTTCACTGCCTTGTATAGTCAACACTTCACACCTTTGAATTATTCACTAATCTCAAGATGATTTCTCATCTTGGAAACTTTTATCCGCTTTACATCTTCAATTATGGAATCATACTTTCGTTTTGTCATTAAGCCACTTTTATATTTCGAATCTTCGCTAAAGAGGTTTGTGAAGATTTTTTTTTTCATTTTACTCACCAATTTTATGCTTGCTTGTAGGAGTTAAATTTATCTGCTTAAAAAATCACAACACAAATTCATGTGCTAAAAGGCAGAAACGAATTTGAAAACAGAGTTAGTTATATTACGCACTGGCAGCTGATGTACATTATGACAAATAACAACAGATGACAACAAGACGCTGGCAAAGCCGAACTAAAACTGGAGGAAAGGAACAAACTTTTGAACTTTAACAATACGGAAGTAGTTAATATGCACATTACCTGGGCAAAATGCGGAAAACTTGTGATTTTTCATGTTAATGGAGCCAATCAGTTAATCTTCATACTAGTTAGGTAATGCACACATTAACAATTTTCGAATTGAAGCAATAGTATATATATTTAAATCCATATAATCCTGTCACAGACAGCGTAGGAAATTGGCAAATGGCCAACTCTTAGGAATTAAAAAAAAAAGAGTGGTGTCATGGGAAGGAAATGTCATTTAGGCAATTTTAATTGCAATGAAAAAGAACTTTAAAACTTTGATAATTAAAATTTTACATCTCATGATATTAAAATGAGAAACTATATGAAAAATTCCACACTAACTACGATACTTTTTTTCTTTCAAATCAGCGTCTATTCGATTAGCAATCTTAGCAACTGATTCGTTCGTCTCTGCCATTAAATTAAATGTATTCCATTCCACTCTATCTGTGATCAGACATTACTTTTAAATTGTTTAAGATTACAATTTTTTTAAAGAAGAATTTACATTTAATCATATCTAATGTAACAATTTTTTTAGCTTGGATCCTTCCAATCACAAAGTAGTTGAAGGCAGTCAGCGAGTTGAACAAAATCCTGAATCATCAGAGAGCTATGAAGTTGATGATATTGCTGATTCTGAAAATGAGGTGATTTGTTAGCTGATTTTGGAAAATGTACACTTGCAAGTGTAGCATTAAGGTATTCCCCTGCGTTAAACAGATATTTTCGGGTGAAAATTGAATTATTTTTCACCCTGCTACTCTTGATTTTTTAACTATTAACCTTATTTTGTAATTTTTAACATTTTAAATGTGTATGAAAGTTTTACTAAACTACTAGCTTCTATTACTTAAGAAATTCAAGTATCAGTGTAAATAAAGAAGAAACATATAAATATAATAAATAGTTGAAAGATTTCACTCCAGGATAAGAAATAAATTACAGACCAGGTTAATAAATGCCCTACTTGTGGCAACACACACAGCTGACGTGTTGAAGTTTGAATGCACTACTCGCATTGTTATAATTCTCTCAGAAAGGAGGAGATTAGATGACGATTGTGACTGTGTTTAAAAGCATCTCTCATCTATATATAAGCTGCCTGGTAGGAGTTTTCCAGGTTTTCTTCCATTCAGCTTTCAAATTCGGAACAGTTCCCTCTAAAACGAAGTGCACAAGGCCCATCAATATACAATTAAAAGACCAGGTTAAGCAGTATTAAGACCTTTTTGGAAAATCATTGGCTCTTTTACGCATTCAGTCTTGGGATCAATTAAGCTCAGATGTTCTTTAGCATTAAAATAATCAGTATTGACACATTAGTTAATTTCATGTGTATGTTTAGTACATGGATTAATTAGAAAAGGTGATAAGATTTCTAAAGTTTTAAAAATTATTCAACATTTTTAAGAATTATAAAAATTTTTAACTTCAAGAACATTTTTAATATTGTTTAAAAAAACTAATTAGAAAAGCCTGATTAAAAATATTTTCTTTGAAAAATTCTCACAAAATAAGTGCCAAGAAGCTAGAATTTTGAATTACTTTTTAGCAAAGGAAACAAATATGCTACTGTAATGTATAGACTTACACTTGTAATATTAATGTTTTCCCATGTTTTTGCCAAAACAAGTTGGAAATTTTTTAAAAATTTCTATTAACTTCAGCTCTAAATTTTTATTAAAAAACCGTAAAATTATTCTTTTATTGAAAATTGAATTCGCCAAAATTTTGAGAATTTTTTTTTTTTTTATAGTTAATTTTCTTTCTTTTTAGAAAAATCATTTTGGAAAAAAAAAAAAAAAAAAAATAGAAAATTCCATTTTTAAATGTTGGCTTTTATTTTATTCAATAAATGAATTATTATTAATCCAGTCAATTCAAACCAGTCTCAGTATTTGGTGTTAGAAACATTTTTATTTAAGTAAATTAAAGCAAATAATTTTTAATAAATTAAAATTTACATTCTTCTTTATTAAAAATTATGCATTTATAAATATGATAGAAAGTTATTGTTTCTATTTGTATTAAAACATGTAAAAATAATGTTACTAATATCAAAATATCTATCTATTATAAAATTGTGTCTAAATATTTGGCTAATGAAACTAACTAAATGGCTAATGAAAGGGTTTGAAAATCAGGGGGATACCTTAATTCATAATAAAAGTATTTACAGCTCATTATAAAATTCTCATTAGTATTAATCAACTGGACAGAAAAATCCTTTTGAAAATTTAGTATGAAGTATTCTCACCAAAATATCAGGGAAAAAAAAAAATATTACATAGAAATTTATAGAAAATAAAATTATTGTACCAACTTATGCCTTTTACTACATAAAATACTTAAACAGATTAATTTTTCTACTTAATAAAATAGTCTTGGAATTTTAATATTTTTGATAAAGTGTCACAAATTATGTAATATTTACAAATATTTATATTTTAATATTAAACATTTTGAATAAATAAGAGAACTAATAGTTGAGATCCTAAATTTTTTCAAATTATTATTTTAATATTTTTCCAAATTTTAATTTTAGGGTGACCTTGAGGAAAGTGAAGTCGAAGCTGTCTGGTCTGATGTCGAATACACATAACCTATTTTGATATTTTATGATGTTTATATTTTGAACAACTGCTTTGACAATGTATTCTATATTTTAAATGCCAAATTGTTGTTCTTTGTATATAGATCAATAATAAAGGAATCAAAATTCTTTATTTCATAGTTTTTCTTTATTTATTAAAATTAAATTACCTGGTGCTGATAAGAAAGGAGTCTTTTCAGCTCATTTTTTAAAGAATCCTTTGCGCTCTAAGTTTTACAAAGAGACATTTTAATTTATTCAAGAATACTGAAAACTTATTGATACATCATAAATTGCTGATTTAGTTTAGTTTTCAATTCTTTGAAAATTTATAAATCAGAAATTTGTAATTGTACGTCACTTATCAGAATATATGTCAAAATGAATTCGTTCTGAGGTTGCAAGCATTAATAATTAAATGTATTTTTTGCGCAAATAACTTTCATAATATGATCATTATATTGATGAAATTTTAAAATTGGCAAATATCTATAATTAATAATCATTTTAAAATTGTGAGAAGAACAAAGATTTGTTGTATTAAAATAAATAAGGAAGTCATAGTAAAATCCGACCATTTATTGTGTGAAAAAGTTGGCAAGCGGACAATTCAAAAAAAAGAAAAAAAAAAGAGTAGCATCATAGGAATTAAAAAAAAGAGTAGCATCATAGGGAAGAAAATGTCATTTAGGAAGGATTTTAATTGCAATAAAAGAATTTTTAATCATTCAAGTTTTAGATGACTTGATATAAGAAAAAAAAAATTAGATGAAAAAAATTCCTAATTAGTGAAAACAAAAGTAATTAAGTTTCTTAGAGACCTGGTCAAAACTGCTGGATTTTTTTCCAAATCAAGTATCTGGTATTATTTTAAAACTATATTATAATTTATTTTAACAATACATTAATTTATTTAATGTTAGGGATATTAACAAACTATGTATTAAAATTTAAAAAAATATATCTTCAATGCAAATGTCTTACATTTGAATTTAAAGTGCATTATTGCTAGCATACTATAAAATTAGATTTTGTGAATAATCTAGCAATAGATATAATGCTAGCAATTAGTTCACAAAATCTAATGTTATAGTATGCTTGCAATAAGTTAATAATTCACTAACAGGAAGATAAATCATGAATTTAATTTAAATAGTGGTAAGTGCTGCTAAATAATTACAATTTTGACCAAAGGTATGAGCCCCCCTCAAAAAAAAATAATAAATACAGCTTTTTACGAATTATAAGCACAATGATGCAGTGTTTTAATGTTTGGTGAAATCATTCTTGGTTTTCATGGGAAGCATCAACTACTTTGTTTAGTTAAACTAAATAATAATTTATGACACTCTTCCACATTTATACTATTCCATGCTTTTAGAGGTTATGTTTAATTTGATATAACTTATTATTTAGATGTTGCTAAGTAATTACATATATTTAACTTTAAAATGACTCCATTGGTAGGATCAAAGTCTGGAGAGTTTGGTGGCCAGTCTAAAATGGTAATTTTATCATTCTGAACCCATTTCTTTAAAGCAACTTATAAATTTCAGCACCATATTTAAATTTTAGGTGTCATTAATTATTTTATGATCCAAATTATTTTTCATGAAAGTTAATGTACATCTAACTTGCCCTTTACAAATAGAAAAAAAAATTCAAACATCTTCAACTGCCAACTAATCCCAGATAATTGTGCTTCCTTTTTATGTTTTATGACGGAGATTACACATCTTGGCTATATGTATATTATAATCTTCGTCTTTCTTAGAATGCACCAGTTGTACGAAATGAAAAATTATTTGGAAAAATGATATTTCTTAAAAGGCTTGCTGGTTATTAAAAAAAAATTTGCCCATATTTGAAATGCTTTTGGCGCAAAATTTTTATGGGTTAGATTTTCCTGAATTGGTACACAGTAATAAAGGGTGATATTGATATTGATATCTCAGTGATAGTTGCAATCGC
>BPLR01014478.1:0-21291 GCA_021605095.1 Caerostris extrusa
AGTTACAATCGTATTGCCCAATGTGCAATCTATAGTCTTTAAAATTTGCTATGAGTGCTCGAACCCAGCCCGAAGTATTTCCCACTGGGAATCCAAAAAAAATCAAAGCTTATAATCGTATTGACCAATGTGCAATCTGTAGTCTTTAAAATTTGCTATGAGTGCTCGAACCTATGCCTGAAGTATTTCAATGGAACTGCAAAGAGTAATCGTGATGCCTTACCGTGTAATTCCAGACCCAATGTGCAATCTATAGTCTTTAAAATTTGCTATGAGTGCTCGAACCTATGCCTGAAGTATTTCAATGGAACTGCACCCAGTTACATAATCGTATTGCCCAATGTGCAATCTATAGTCTTTAAAATTTGCTATGAGTGCTCGAACCTATGCCTGAAGTATTTCAATGGAACTGCACCCAGTTATAATCGTATTGACGAATGTGCAATCTGTAGTCTTTTTAAAAATTTGCTATGAGTGCTCGAACCTATGCCTGAAGTATTTCAATGGAACTGCACCCAGTTATAATCGTATTGACCAATGTGCAATCTATAGTCTTTAAAATTTGCTATGTGAGTGCTCGAACCTATGCCTGAAGTATTTCCAATGGAACTGCACCCAGTTATAATCGTATTGACCAATGTGCAATCTATAGTCTTTTTAAAATTTGCTATGAGCTTGAACCTATGCCTCAAGTATTTCAATGGAACTACAGTTCTAATCGTATTGCCCAATGTACAATCTATAGTCTTTAAAATTTGCTATGAGTGCTCAAGACTGCCTCAAGTATTTCAATGGAACTGCACCCAGTTACAATCGTATTGACCAATGTGCATCTATAGTCTTTAAAATTTGCTATGAGAGCTCTGGAACCTCGAACCTATCTCGAGTATAAATCGTATTGCCGAAGTAATCAGTAAGGACTACCGGTTTCATAATCGTATTGACCAATGTGCAATCTATAGTCTTTAAAATTTTGCTATGAGTGCTCAGACACATATACCTCAAGTATTTCAATCAGACTACACCCCGTTACAATCGTATTGCCCAATGTGCAATCTATAGTCTTTAAAATTTGCTGCAGGTGCTCAAGACCTATGCCTGAAGTATTTCAATGGAACTGCCAGTTATAATCAATGTTGACCAATGTGCAATCTATAGTCTTTAAAATTTGCTATGAGTGCTCGGAACCTGTATCAAGTATTTTCAATCGAACTACACCCATTACAATCGTATTGCCCAATGTGCATCCATAGTCTTTAAAATTTGCTATGAGTGCCTCGGAACCTATGCCTTATTTCAATGGAACTGCACCCAGTTATAATCGGGCTGACAATGTGCAATCTATAGTCTTTAAAATTTTGCTATGAGTGCTCGAACCTATGCCTCAAGTATTTCAATCGAACTACACCCCGTTACAATCGTATTGCCCAATGTGCAATCTATAGTCTTTAAAATTTGCTATGAGTGCTCGAACCTATGCCTGAAAGTATTTCAATGAAATGCACCCAGTTATAATCGTATTGACCAATGTGCAATCTATAGTCTTTAAAATTTTGTTATGAGTGCTCGAACCTGCCTCAAGTATTTCAATGGAACTGCACCCAGTTATAATCACCGTATTGACCAATGTGTACAAACTATAGTCTTTAAAATTTGCTATGAGTGCTCGAACCTATGCCTCAAAAATTATTATTTCAATCCGAACTACACCCCGTTACAATCGTATTGCCCAATGTGCAATCTATAGTCTTTAAAATTTTGCTATGAGTGCTCGAACCTATGCCTGAAGTATTTCAATGGAACTGCACCCAGTTATAATCATTGACCAATGCATCCATAGTCTTTAAAAAATTTGCTATGAGTGCTCGAACCTATGCCTGAAGTATTTCAATGGGACTGCACCCAGTTATAATCGTATTGACCAATGTGCAATCTATAGTCTCTTTAAAATTTGCTATGAGTGCTCGAACTGTGCCTGAAGTATTTCAATGGAACTGCACCCAGTTATAATCAGTATTGACCAATGTGCAATCTATAGTCTTTAAAATTTGCTATGAGTGCTCTCGAACCTTTGCCCGAAGTATTTCAATGGAACTGCACCCAGTTATAATCGTATTGACGAATGTGCGTCTATAGTCTTTAAAATTTGCTATGAGTGCTCGAACCTATGCCTCATGTATTTCAATGGAACTGCACCCGGGTTATAATCGTATTGACCAATGTGCAATCTATAGTCTTTAAAATTTGCATGAGTGCTCGAACCTATGCCTCAAGTATTTCAATGGAACTACACCCCAGTTCTAATCGTATTGACCAATGTACAATCTATAGTCTTTAAATTTGCTATGAGTGCTCGAACTTATGCCTCAAGTATTTCAATCGAACTACACCCCGTTACAATCCGTATTGCCCAATTTGCATCTATAGTCTTTAAAATTTGCTATGAGTGCTCGAACCTATGCCTCAAGTATTTCAAATGGAACTGCACACAGTTATAATCGTATTGACCAATGTGCACTCTATAGTCTTTAAAATTTGCTATGAGTGCCGGAACCTATGCCTCAAGTATTTCAATCGAGACTACACCCCGTTACAATCGTATTGCCCAATGTGCATCCCAGTCTTTAAAATTTGCTATGAGTGCTCGAACCTATGCCTCAAGTATTTCAATGGAACTGCACCCAGTTATAATCGTATTGACCAATGTGCAATCTATAGTCTTTAAAATTTGCTATGAGTGCTCGAACCTATGCCTCAAGTATTTCAATCGAACTACACCCTGTTACAATCGTATTGCCCAATGTGCAATCTATAGTCTTTAAAATTTGCTATGAGTGCTCGAACCTATGCCTCAAATATTTCAATCGAACTACACCCAGTTACAATCGTATTGCCCAATGTGCATCTATAGTCTTTAAAATTTGCTGAGTGCTCGAACCTATGCCTCAAAAAAATTATTTCAATGGAACTGCCCAGTTATAATCGTATTGACCAGTGTACACCTATAGTCTTTAAATTTGCTATGAGTGCTCGAACCTATGCCCAAGTATTTCAATACACCCCGTTACAATCGTATTACCCAATGTGCAATCTACAGTCTTTTAAAATTTGCTATGAGTGTCGAACCTATGCCTCAAGTATTTCAATGGAACTGCACCCAGTTATAATCGTATTGACCAATGTGCAATCTATAGTCTTTAAAAATTTGCTATGAGTGCTCGAACCTATGCCTCAAGTATTTCAATGGAACTGCACCCAGTTCTAATCGTATTGACCAATGTGCATCTATAGTCTTTAAAATTTGCTATGAGTGCTCGAACCTTGCCTGAAGTATTTCAATCGAACTACACCCTGTTATAATCGTATTGCCCAATGTGCAATCTATAGTCTTTAAAATTTGCTATGAGTGCTCGAACCTATGCCTCAAGTATTTCAATGGAACTGCACAGTTATAATCGTATTGACCAATGCATCTATAGTCTTTAAAATTTGCTATGAGTGCTCGAACCTATGCCTCAAGTATTTCAATCGAACTACACCCAGTTACAATCGTATTGCCCAATGTGCAATCTACAGTCTTTAAAATTTGCTATGAGTGCTCGAACCTATGCCCTCAAGTATTTCAATGGAACTACACCCAGTTATAATCGTATTGACCAATGTGCAATCTATAGTCTTTAAAATTTGCTATGAGTGCTCGAACCTATGCCTCAAGTATTTCAATCGAACTACACCCAGTTATGTGCAATCTATAGTGCGAGTGCTGAACCTATGCCTCAAGTATTTCAATCAACTACACCCCGTTACAATCGTATAGTCTATAGTCTTTAAAATTTGCTATGAGTGCTCGAACCTATGCCTCAAGTATTTCAATGGAACTGCACCCAGTTATAATCGTATTGCCCAATGTACAATCTATAGTCTTTAAAATTTGCTATGAGTGCTCGAACCTATGCCTCCAAGTATTTCAATCGAACTACACCCCGTTACAATCGTATTACCCAATGTGCAATCTACAGTCTTTAAAATTTGCTATGAGTGCTCGAACCTATGCCTCAAGTATTTCAATGGAACTGCACCCAGTTATAATCGTATTGACCAATGTAATCTATAGTCTTTAAAATTTGCTATGAGTGCTCGAACCTATGTGCAATCTATCTATAGTCTTTAAAATTTGCTATGAATGCCTCTCGAACCTATGCCTCAAGTATTTCAATCGAACTACACCCTGTTATAATCGTATTGCCCAATGTGCAATCTATAGTCTTTAAAATTTGCTATGAGTGCTCGAACCTTATGCCTCAAGTATTTCAATCGAACTACACCCGTTACAATCGTATTGCCCAATGTGCAATCTATAGTCTTTAAAATTTGCTATGAATGCTCGAACCTATGCCTCAAGTTGTTCAATCGAACTGCCATCCCGTTGCAATCGTATTGCCCAATGTGCATCTATAGTCTTTAAAATTTGCTATGAATGCTCGAACCTATGCCTCAAGTATTTCAATCGAACTACACCCGTTACAATCGTATTTGCCCAATGTGCATCTATAGTCTTTAAAATTTGCTATGAATGCTCGAACCTATGCCCTCAAGTATTTCAATCGAACTACACCCGTTACAATCGTATTGCCCAATGTGCAATCTATAGTCTTTAAAATTTGCTATGAGTGCTCGAACCTATGCCTCAAGTATTTCAATCGAACTACACCCCGTTACAATCGTATTGCCCAATGTGCAATCTATAGTCTTTAAAATTTGCTATGAATGCTCGAACCTATGCCTCAAGCCTTCATTCGAATCAACTAGCCGTTACAATCGTATTGCCCAATGTGCAATCTATAGTCTTTAAAATTTGCTATGAGTGCTCGGAACCTATGCCTCAAGTATTTCAATCGAACTACACCCGTTACAATCGTATTGCCCAATGTGCAATCTATAGTCTTTAAAAATTTGCTATGAATGCTCGAACCTATGCCTCAAGTATTTCAATCGAACTACACTCCCGTTACAATCTATGGTCCCAATGTGCTATGGATTATAGTCTTTAAATTTGGCGGCGAATGCTCGAACTATGCCTCAAGTATTTCAATCGAACTACACCCAATTTACAATCGTATTGCCCAACCAGCAACTATAGTCTTTAAAATTTGCTATGAATTCAATCCGAACCTATGCCTCAATTACAATCGGTTTGCCCAATCAAACACACTAATCTTTAAAATCGCTATTAGCCCCAATCTATACTCCTATCTGTGCAAGCACTATTTCAAAATTTACAATCCGTTGAATGCCAGCCTATGCTTTAAAAGTATTAGACCTCCTAATATTTACAATACTATTTCAATCGAACTACACCCGTTACAATCCGTATTGCCCAACCAGTAACACTAGTCTTTAAAATTTGCTATGAGTGCTCGAACCTATGCCTCAAGTATTTCAATCGAACTACACCCCAATTACAATCGTATTGCCCAACCAGCACATCTAAGTCTTTAAAACTTGCTATGAATGCTCGAACCTATGCCTCAAGTATTTCAATCGAAACACACCCCGTTACAATCCGATTGCCCAGCCAGCATCTACTAGTCTTTAAAATTTGCTATGAGTGCTCCCTATGCCTCAAGTATTTCAATCGAACTACACCCGTTACAATCGGATTGCCCAACCAGCAAATCTATAGTCTTTAAAATTTTGCTATGAGTGCTCTGAACCTATGCCTCAAGTATTTCAATCGAACTACACCCCGTTACAATCGTATTGCCCAATGTGCACACTATAGTCTTTAAAATTTGCTATGAATGCTAGACCTCCTCTATCCTCAAGTATTTCAATCCAGACTACACCCAGATGCAATGGTATTGCCCAATGTGCAATCATAGTCTTTAAAATTTGCTATGAATGCTCGAACCTATGCCTCCAGTATTTCAATGGAACTGCACCCAGTTCTAATCGTATTGTCCATCCTGCACACTGTAGTCTTTAAAACTTGCTATGAGTTTTCAAAATTAATTTACAAGAATTGTTGTGATTAATCTATAACGATATCATAACTAAAAATTTAAATTAATCTCTCGATTTTATAATTTACGGATATAGATTTGTGAAACGACATATTATTAAGATCCAGATACATCTATTTAAAATACAATGTAACTGCAATATTCCGAATACATTAAGGGTCTCAATAAACTGGAAAATAACAACTGCATACTGATTATAAACAAGAGAAATTAAAAAGTAAATCAATGCTTTCCATTGACTTACTGAAAATAACACTTAAAATCAATATATTTTTTTTTTTTGTTATTTATCGAATTCATTTTCACTATCACGATCTGTTCTTGAAAACAGCACAGCACTTAACCTGGTGAACAATGTCGTGACTTTCAGATAGCATGACTTTATTATCATATTTATTTTCACGTTTCTGCAATTGTAGTGATTTTGGTTTTAAAAAAAATTACTTAGTGGTTATGGAAAAGTGTATTATTGATGAAGGGTGTTTTAAACGAGAAAATTACGTGTGTAAATTGTTACATTATTTGAAACACATTGTAAAAAAAATCTAAATACGTCTTAAAATATTATTTATACCAACATTTTCTCTCTCTCTCTTCTAGTTGTGGTTCTATGCGACAGCAAGTATGGCTTTCTGGGAAATTATGAGGTTCCTTAGGGTAGTGTTGCTTCTAAGAAATTTATTGTTTTTATTTTCCTTGACGCACGCAATTCAGCACTTAGCGATCAATCTGCGATTCTTAGTTTATTTGCAATTTTGTAAACGTTATGGAAGTTTATTTTGCAACATAAAATAATGAATATTTTTTATGAATATAGAAGAATAAACACAATAATATTTTCTTGAACAGATAACTTGTTAATACTATATAATTTTGAAAATAAGAAACACTATTTTTTTTTTTTTATTTAATGTTGCAACATTTTGCAGTAATAAGTAAAATTCAATTATTAAAGAATTATTTTAAATATAAATTTTAAACTACTTTTTGTAAATTTTTAATAAGATTTTAGAACATTCCACAAAATAAATTAAAAAATAATTTTTAAACAATTAATTAATTTAAAAAAAAAATAATTAAAACAATAAGTCTCTGGTCTATACTAGACCTATGACGGTTTCCAAGAAGAGGGTCACTTTCAGGTTCATGAGGACACTTAAATTTTATTTACAAGTATTAATATATATATATATATATACATATATATAAATCTGTGATATTATACTATTAACAAAGAAATGAAAATTAAAAATATAAGTTTGATTCACAGGTGGTTCACTTCAAGGTCGGAGATTTTGAGAGTTCTCGAGTCTACGACGAATCTAATGCACCCTGTCTTGCGGCAGACCTTCATTATTACATGGCGTGATACACGAAACTACAAGGGGTTCATTTTGTAACCAGGCGAAATCTCCTACCTCCCAGGAGAATCCCACCCTACCTCTCCTACTTCCCAGAAAAATAGAAAAGCAACACTTCTGGTCGACTCATAGCAGAACCCTCTCTCCTTCTCTAAACACATCCCTTTAATGAAATGCATCAAAGGGGGAAGAGGTTCAGCTTCTCTCACTTCTCATTGGAGTGGTGATTCTTCTCATTCCTCCCTTTCTTCCTCACAATGCAGCAACTCATGACGTAGTCCATATCCTTAATTGTTTCGACCTGTAGAAGTCAAACAGGCAGCAGTTAATTTCACGAGGGTCTCTTTATCCATGACATTGATTTTCTGTTGTCAGTTTTGAGTGACAGGTTGTTATTATGCACTTGTTAAGAGTATACATTCCTTACCCCTGGGAACGAAAATGCTATATTTCTTCTCACGAAAAAATTCTATAATATATTGGTTAATGTAGTTGATAGAATGATTTTTTTCATATATATATATATATTTATTTAAGAAGGGTTAGTGTGCAGTCAAAGATATTGTAAATTTTTTAAATTAGGCTTTTACCTTCCTTTGTTAAGATCGAAGAGATGTTTTTCTTTGCTTTAAAGACATTTTTATGTTATTTTTGCAGAATAAGCTTTCGAATGCCTTAAATTAATAGCTACTTTTCAACTACCTATGAAGACAAAAATCTAATGTAAACAAATAATTGTAATTTAAGATGTTATAATGACATATTGATACTCTAAAATAAAATATTAGTCCTTTTTATCTGGAATAAAAAATATTTTTATAAATTGCATCAATTTGAAAGTAGGAAGATTCCGATTCCGATTGATTTCCGATTTACTGTTGTGAAAACCTACATTGAAATAATTTTAGTATCATAAATATTCTTCTAAATTTTTACTATTATAATAATACATGATTCATTGCAGTTCTTTTTTGATGACATTTTGTATACTTTTACAGAACAACAATATTATAAAAAGAACGAAGGGGAAATCCAGTACTATTGCAACTTTGACGCAATCGTGATTGAATCTTGCAGTACAAAAAAAAAAAAAGAAAAACTACGCCATATAACTAAAAACGAAATTTTATTGACATTCAACAAAACCGAAAGCGAAAGCAGAAAGGAGAATTAAAACAAATAATTTTTTTTTTTTTTTTACTCGAACAAGATCCAAAACGCAATATATATATATATAATAAAAGAAAATAACTTTTTCGATTGTGTGTCCAGTTCCATTTCTGTATGTGATATAGCGAGGGGGTGAATTCAATACATCAGCTGGAATTTAAGAAAGAATTTAATACCAGAAAGCAAGATGGCTGGCCAAAATACTAGAGCTGAAATATACACTCATCCATCAAACATCTTCCACGAGTTGAGAAAAGATTCCAAATGTGTGCTCGAATCGAAACCTTTCATTGAAAGAGGTCATTTTTGTTCCTCACTCCCCCTGGAGATGTTGCTGGAAATCAATGTTATTTGCAATGGACTATTCCACTTACTACACTTTTTCCGAGTTAAAGTCATTTAGAGTAATGCCCGCTTCCATTGAGACTTGATCATTTTCGGATTTTATATTGAATAACATCTTTCGTTGCGCGCTTCATATGGCGTGGCTTAACGACATAAACAGGGTCCTTTGATCACGTCTGGCGTGTCATATATATATTTATTATTATTTCTTTGTGTCAATGTGCTTTTATTTATTTATAGTATTTGTTGGAGAGGGAGGGAGGGTTTAGAGATTAAGTTAAGGATTATTTTTATGAGAGATATGAAATTGGAAAGGGGGGGAATGGTCTCGTTATTTCATTTCGTTTTTTTTTTTTTTTTTGGAGATTAGCATTATTATTTCCTTTTCCCAATTTCTCTTGTTATACAGGTACGTATTTGTAGTTACATTAATTTTTATTTATTCCACGAACAAAATGTGAAAATGCTATGGTTAATTGAAATTGAAACTTAATTACATATTTATTCAATCAAATTTGTTTAAATTTAATTACGTTTATCAAAGTGAGTGTAGTTCAGTTATAGTTTCAGTTTTCAACTGAATGCAAACAAATTTACTATTATTTTTAAATTTAATTGTTATTAGTTCAAATAAAAATTTTTATAAATATAAGAAATATTAATTAAAATTACTTGACCCTTACTGTCAAAAGTAACAGGGGATGACTTTCAGAGGACGAGGTAGTCATTCCGTCGGAAAATATTAGCTGATATTTTTCTCATTTCTCAAAATTGTTTCAATTTCTTAGTACGTACATGACAGGAGGTCTAAAATTTCTCTTATAGTTGACTTTAAATACAAATTTCTTATGGTAATTTATCTCCACATATTTTTCTGTATATAAAATTCGGTTTCATTAAATTTACTAGTTTCAGCTAAAGATGTCTCCAAACAGGTAAAGTTACTTACGGCCGATTTGTCTGCTTATTTATTTGTATAAATTTTTTTTTCATATTGAAAAATACTAAGTGAATAATAAAATAATGTAAAAATAATAACCATATTGGAAAATAAAAATAAAGTATTCATGTTGTCCTTTGAGGATTTAAAAGTGTTTAAAAAAACCTTCATTAAATGTGGTTTTAGATAAAGATAAATTTAAATGAATTAGCAATTTCAAAATAATTCAACAACACATATATTCAATGATTGAAGGCATCTAGTCGAAAGAAATCCCTTTCACATATTCTATTAAAGTGAATTTTGTTGATCATTTACTCAGTATCAAATTCAATCAGACGGAATTTAAAATTTTTATTACCATATTTATTTTTATAATAAATATTTGAGAAATACGATTAAATTTAATGGCAAATTATTACTTGATAATTATAATTCCGTGATATAAATCAGCACGTTCTATCTATTATTTCTCTATGAACTTCTGTCAACAAAAATATTTTTGGGAGTTTTCATAAAAAAATTGTCAAATAACAGCTAAGGATATAACTAGTAAAAAACAAATAGATAATTTTATCGACAATATCACTCATATTTTGAATATAAATTTTAGTATTAAACAATGCGGATTGTTTTATTACCAAATATAAAAAGTTTTTTTCTATTAATGCAAATTACTTTCATTATTTATTTCTTCAATCTGCACGTGAAAAGGCAGTGACTTCCTTCTGTCAATATTTACCATCCATGAATCTCGTTAACATAAACAATGCAAATAATTTTTCCTGCTTGAAAAGCAAAGGATCAACTCTCTCAGTTTTCGCTATTTAGGAAAGCAATATGAAGCTCTTCAAATAAAAAGCCTTAACGTTTTACCAATGCCTTATAAATATTACCGGATTGAAAAGCGTCGTTACTCATATACGCCCGAAGAGAGCACTGTTCGAAACCGGTATCCATTTCTCAGCAACGCTAGACACTGTTTCCTCTAGTTAACCCTAAAGAAAATATTAATAAAAAACCAACCGCTCTTATGGGATCAAGTCACAGAGGAAGCCAAAATCGTTTTCTTCTGAACCGGCACGTTTCGAACATTTCGAACGTGTATACAGGACCCCGAATAATGGAAGGCCACTCAAACAGAGAGAAAATTTTGGACTTTCCGAACGGCTTCTTAAAAATAGAAGGAAAAAAAAAAATAAAGAATGAAAGGATTGAAGGGGTGGGGGGCAGCAAACCAATAATGTCACCATGGCAAGACCACCATGTCATGACATGGCAAGACGTCGATGGAAGAAATATCATGTACCGTGAGGTGCTGTGAGGTTGACTGGGAATATTTTCGAAGCTTCGAACGTTCTAGGATGTCACATTTGGGAACGGAAGCATGTTGAGAAATGGCTATGTAGAGCAGGAAATACTCTCTAAAGCGTAAAGGACTGAGGTGCTTGAAATGGATTTGATACAATTGTTGGACGGTTTGGGCCGTTTATGGCTTCTGGTTATATCTCTAAATGTGTTTTCTTGGATTCCGCAAAAAGTGGGCCACAGATTCGCACTGAAGTCAGTAGAGAGTTTTTTTATGCATTTTGTCCGTATACACAGTTGAAAAGAATACACTTTGCTGTATCATAAAATTAATTTAATGCTTTAATCTGAGTTTGTAGGAGTTGGCTTAATTGCAGGTAGATATCATTTTGCTTAGATTCAATTAAAAAATAATTAATCAAGAACAAAGAAATTTATTTTAAGTTTTCTTAATCTTTTATTTAATAAATTTTCTTAATATTTTACTTAATATATTATTGTAGATTTTAAATAATATATATAAAAATCTATTAAAGTAGTTTTGAATAAAGAAATCAAATGAAATTCTGAACCAGTATATTTTTATGAGTTCTTATAAAATTTGTGAGATAAGAGCCAAGAATATAAAAACTAATAAACGCATAGATATAATTTATTGCAGATTTAGTCACATTTTATCTATCAATTTTGTATTAAACAATATGGACTGTTTTATTACCAAATATAAAAAGGCTATTTGTTTTCTATTAATGCAAAAACACTTTCATTATTTATCTCTGCATTAGTTATCTTACGTCAATATCTACTATGTATGAATCTCATTACCATAAATAATACAAATAATGTTTCCTGCTTGAAAATTAAAGGAAACTTTCTCGATTTTCGTTATTCAAGAGAGCAATATAAAGGGTTTCAAATAAAAAGCTTTAACGTTTACCAATACCTTATACTACCGGATTGAAAAGCATTGTTAGTCATATACGCCCCAAGAGGGCGCTATTCGAAACCAGAATCCATTTCTCAGCAAGGTTAGACACTGTGTGACAGAGTTAACCCTAAAGAAAATATTAACAAAAAACCAACCGCTCTTATGGGATCACGTCACAGGGAAGCCAAAATCGTTTTCTTCATAACCTGCACGTTTCGAACATTTCGAACGTGTATGGAGGACCCTGAATAACGGCAGGACACTCAAACAAAGAGAATATTTTGGACTTTCCGAACGAATTCTTAAAAAATAGAAGAAAAAAATAGAGAATGATAGGGTTGAAGAGGGTGGGGCAGCAGCAAACCAACAATGGTTATCTGTCATGACATGGCAAAACGTCAGTGGTAGGAATATCCTGTACCGCATACTGCAGCGAGATTGTGCAGGAATATTTTTCGAAGCTTCGAAAGCTGTACGTTGTCACATTTGGGAGCGGAAGCATGTTGAGAAGTGGCTACGTAGAGCCGGAAATACTCTATATAAAGCGTAAAGATCTGAGGTGTTATAAATGGATTTGATTGGCCGATTTATGCTTTCTTGTTATATCTTTAAAAGAGTTTTCCTCTAAAGGGGGCCACAGACTCTCACTGGAAGTAGAGAGGTTTTTGATGCATTTTGTCTGTATACACAATTGAAAAGAATAAACTTTGCTGTATCATAAAATGAACTTAATGCTTTAATCTCAGTTATTAGTAGTTCGCTTAATTTTGGATAAAAATCAAAATCTCTATATTAATATAACAATATTTTTTGGGAGCATAGAAATTTATTTAATTTATTTTCTTATTTTTTTTATTTAAAAATATTGTAGATTTTAAATGATGTAAATAAAACTCTATTAAAGCAATTGTGAATAGAGAAATAAAGTGAAATACTAATTCAGTTTATTTAACGCATATTATTAAAAAAGTGTATAAGAATAAATGAAAATGACACATTTATTTATTATTCGTAATTTATTTGTATATAGATCCATTTTTGTATTAAACAATATGGATTGTTTTATTAACAAATATATTTTATTTCCTATTAATGCAAATTTCTTTCATTAGTTATCTCTTCAATCTGCATATCAGAAGACAGGTTCTACCTTACGTCAATATTTACCATCCATGAATCTCGTTACCATAACCAACGCAAATAATTTTTCCTGTTTGAAAAGGAAAGGATCACTCTCTTGATTTTCGCTATTCAAGAAAGTAATATAAAGCGTTCCAAATAAAAAGCTTCAACCTTTACCAATACCTTACTCATATACGCTCCAAGAGGGCACTATTCGAAATCGGAATCCATTCCACAGCAACTCCAGACACTGTCTGCTCTTAAGAAAATATTAATCAAAACCAACCGCTCTTATGGGATCACGTCACGGGGGAAGCCAAAATCGTTTTCTTCTGAACCTGCACGTTTCGAACATTTCGAACGCGTATGCAGGACTCCGAATAATGGAAGGCCACTCGAACCGAGAGAAAATTTGGGACTTTCCGAATGAATTCTTAAAAAAAAAATAGGGGGTGGGGAATATAAGAATGAAAGGGTTGGAGAAGGCGGTGTAGCAGCAGACCAATAAAGGATATCTGCCATGACATGGTAAGATGTCAGTAGATGAAATATCCTGTGCCGTGGGGTGTAGTGGGGTCTTCGAGGAATATTTTTCGAAACTTCGAACCCTCTAGGGTGTTCCTTTGGGGAGCGATAGAATGTTTAGAAATGGCTATGTAGAGCCGGAAATAATCTCTAACGTGTAAAGGTCTGAGATGCTTTAAATCGATTTGGTACAATTGGACTGTTTGGGCGATTTATGCTTTCTGGTTATATCTCTAAATGAGTTTTCTTGGATTCCTTTAAAGTGGGCCAAAGACTCTCACTAAAGCCAGAGATTTTAGAAGCATTTTGTTCGTATACACAGTTAGAAAGTGTAAGATTTGCTGTAACAAAAATTAATTTATTGCTTTAATATCAGTTATTTGCAGGCTGGTTATCTTAATTGGGCATAAAAAATCATTATCTTTGGAATCATTTCCAGAAACATTTAATGAAGATTATACAAATTTACATTTAAATTTTCTTAACTGATTTAATAATTTGTTGTAGATTTTAAATGACAAATAAAAATATATTAAAGTAGTTGTGAACAAAGAAATAAAGTGAATTACTAATCCAGTTTTTTTTTAACCTATATTGCTAAAAAGTGTACAAAAATAAATAAATATAACATTTATTTATTATTGCCAATTTATTCATATTTTATAGATCAATTTTAGTATTAAACAATATTAATACTTTGTTACAAAGTTTAAAACTTTTTCTATTAATACAAATTACTTTAAATATTTATATCTTCAATCTGCATATGAGAACACAACGATTTCTTTTATGTCAATATTTACAATACATGAAACTCGGTACCAACCAATAAAGCTATTTTCCTAGTTGAAAAGGAACGGATCAACTCTCACGGTTTTCGCTATTCTTGAAAGTAATATAAAGCGCTTCAAATAAAAGCTTTAACATTTACCAATACCTTATATTATCGGATTGAAAAGCATCGTTTCTCATATAAGCCCCAAGGGCACTATTCGAAACCGGAAACCATTCCTCAGCAACGCTAGACACTGTCAGCTCTAGTTAACCCTGGAAGAAAATATTAATAAAAACATACCGCACATATGGGATCACGTCACATTTCGAAGCCAAAATCGTTTTCTTCTGAACCTGCACGTTTCGAACATTTCGAACGGTATGCAGGACAACGAATAATGGAAGGCGACTCGAACAGAGAGAAAATTCGGATTTTCCGAACGACTTCCTAAAAAATAGGAAGAAAAATAAGAATGAAAGAGTTGAAGCGGGTGGGGCCGCAGCAAACCAATAATGGATATCTGTCATGACATGGCAAGACGTCGGTAGAAGAAATATCCTGTACCGTGGAGTGCATTGAGGTTGAAGAGGAATATCTTTCGAAGCTTCGAACGCTCTAGGAGGGTGCCACATTTGGGAGCGGAATCATGTTGAGAAATGGCTATGCCGGAAATACTATCTAAAGCGTAAAGGTCTGAGGTGCTTTAAATGGATTTGATACAATTGTTGGACGGTTTGGGCGATTTATGCTTTCTGGTTATACTTTTAAAAGAGTTTTCTTGGATTCCTGAAAAGTAGGCCACAGACTCTCACTGAAGCCAGTAGACATATTTTTGATGCATTTTGTGCGTATACTCAGTTAGAAAGAATACATTTTGCTGCAACATGAAATTAATTTAATAATTTAATGTGAGTTATAAGTAGTTAGTTTAATTGGGGATATAAATCATCAACTTTGGATTCATTTCAAAAAATATTTAATAGAGAGAAAATAAATATTTATTTAAATTATTGTTGATTTTAAATGATATAAATAAAACCATTCACTTTATATTTTGAAACCTAAAAAATTTAAAGTGGGTTCTTTTAAGAAAATTGCTACATAAGAGTCAATGCTATGAACAGTAATAAACGAATATATATATTTTATTGAAGATTTATTCTCGTTTTATATTTCAAATGTAATATTAAAGAATATGGACTGTTTTATTACGAAATATAAAAAGGTAATCTTTTTCTATTAAAACAAATTACTTTCATTATTGTCTCTTCAATCTGCATATGAAAAGGCAGCGACTTCCTTACGTCAATGTTTACCATCCATGAATCTCGTTACCGTACCCAATACAAATAATCTTTCCTGCTTGAAAAGGAAAGGATCAACTCTCTTGATTTTCGCTATTCAAGAAAAGCAATATACAGTGAAGTGACAAAAGTCATGGGATACCTCTTAATATCGTGTCGGCCCTCCTTTCGCCCCGCGAAGTGCAGCAACTCGACGTGGAATGGACTCAACAAGTAGTTGGAAGTGTTCTGCAGGAATATTGAGCCATGCTGTCTCGATAGACGTCCATAATTGTGAAAGCGTTGATGGTGCAGGATTTTGGGCACGAACAGACCTCTCGATGATGTCCCATAAATGCTCGATGGGATTCATGTCAGGCGATCTAGGTGGCCAGATCATTCGTTGGAATTGTCCAGAATGTTCTTCAAACCAATCGCGAACAGTTGTGGCCCGGTGACATGGCGCATTGTCATCCATAAAATTCCCATCGTTGTTTGGGTACATGAAGTCCATGAATGGCTGCAAGTGATCTCCAAGTAGCTGAACATAAGCCTTCCAGTCAATGTTCGGTCCAGTCGCACCAGAGGACCAAGTCCATGAAATGAAAAAACAGCCCACACCATTACGGAGCCACCACCAGCTTGAACAGTGCCTTGCTGACAGTTTTGGGTCCATGGCTTCGTGGGGTCTGCGCCACACTCGAAATCTACCATCAGCTTTTACCAACTGAAATCGTGACTCCTCCGGACCAGGCCACGGTTTTTTCCATTCATCTAGGGACCAACCGATATGCTCACGTGCCCACGAGAGTCGCTGCAAGCAATGTCGTTCTGTCAGTAAAGGCACTCGAGTCGGTCTTCTGCTGGAATAGCCCAAGAAAGCCAAATTTCTCCGCACAGTTCTAACAGACAAATCCCTTGTACGTCCCACATTGATTTCTGCGGTTATTTGACGCAGTGTTGCTTGTCTGTTAGAATTTACAACTCTTTGCAGACGTCGCCGGCCTCGGTCGTTAAGTGCAGGCGGTCGACCACTGCGCTGTCCATGGTGGGATGTTATGCCTGAAATTTCATACTCTCGGCACACTCTTGACACAGTGGATCTGGGAATGTTGAATTCCTAACGATTTCGAAATGGCATGACTCATGCGTCTAGCTCCAACTAACATTCCGCGTTCAAAGTCTGTTAATTCCCGTCGTGCGGTCATCATCACGTCAAAACCTCTTCACATGGATAACTTGAACAGAAATGAAAGCTCTGCGAAAGCACTGCGCATTTATACCTGTTTTACGCGATGCTACTGCCATCTGAAAATTTGCATATTGCTATCACATGATTTTTGTCACTTCAGTGTAAAGCGTTCAAAATAAAAAGCTTCAACCTTTACCAATACCTTATAGTATTACCGGATTGAAAATCATCTTTACTCATATACGCCCCAAGAGGGCACCATTTGAAACCAGGATCCATTTCTCAGTAACGCTAGACACTGGCTGCTCTAGTTAACAGTAAAGAAAATATTAATAGAATAGAATTACATTCCGCTCTTATGGGATCACGTCACAGGGGGAAGCCAAAATCGTTTTCTTTTGAACCTGCACGTTTCGAACATTTCGAACGTGTAGTATGCAAGGACGAATAATGGGGAGGCCACTCAAAGAGAGAGAAAATTTTGGACTTTCGAACGACTTCTTAAAAAATAAGAATGAAAGTATTGAAGACGGTGGGGCAGCAGCAAACTAATAATGTATATCTGTCATGACATGGCAAGACGTCGGTGGAAGAAACATCCTGTACCGTGGGGTGCAGTGAGGTTGACGAGGAATATTTTTCGAAGCTTCGAACGCTCAGGTTGACCCATTTGGGAGCGGAAGCATGTTGAGAAATAACTATGCAGAGCCAGAAATACTTTCTAAGTCGTAAAGGTCTGAGGTACTTTAAATGGACTTGATACAATTGTTGGACGGTTTGTAAGATTTATGTTTTCTGCTGATATCTTTAGCAGAGTTTTCCTCAAAAGCGACCACAGATTCTCACTGAAGCCAGTGGAGAGTTTTTTGCATTTTGTCCGTGTACACATTTAGAAAGAATAAACTTTGTTGCTACAGAAATAAATTTAATGCTTTAATGAGATTTATTAGAAGGCTGGTAACATTAATTAGGGATAGAAATCATTATCTTTGGATTCATTTCAAAAAACATTTTTCGACTTTTTAAAAAATAAAAAATAAATAAAAAAAAAAGAATGAAAGGGTTGAAGGGGCGGGGCAGCAGGAAACCAATAATGGATATCTGTCATGACATGGCAAGACGTCAGGGGAAGAAATATCCTGTACCGTGAGGATGCACTGAAGTTGACGAGCAATATTTTCGAAGCTTCGAACGATGTAAGGGCGTCACATTTAGGAGCCGAAGCATGTTGAGAACTGGCTAGGTAGAGCCGGAAATGCTGTCTAAGGCATAAAGGTCTGAGGTGCTTTAAATGGATTTCATACAATTGTTGGACGGTTTGGGCGATTTATACTTTCTGGTTACATCTTTAAAGAGCTTTCCTCTGAAATGGGTCACAGACTCTCACTGAAGTAAGTGGAGAAATTTTGATGCATTTTATCCGTATACAAAGTTAGAAAGAATAAACTTTATTGTATCATAAAATTAACTTAATGCTTTAATGTGAGGTATTCGCAGGCTGGTAAGCTAGATTAAGATAAAAATCGTTATATTTGAATTCATTCCCAGAAACATTTAATGGGGAGCATAGAAAATTATATTTAAATTTTCTTAATCTTTAATTTAATAAATTAGTATAGATTTTAAAGGATATCAATAAAAATTTATTAAAATAGATGTAAATAATGGAATAAAGTTAAACACTAATCCTGTTTTCAACTAATTTGGTTAAAAGATTGTGCATAAAAATAAAATTTATATATTATTGACGATCAATTCATATTTTGTATCTAAATTTTCGAATTAAATAATATGGATTGTACTAAGTATAAATAAAAGATTTCTATTAATACAAATTACTTTCATTATTTATCTCTTCAATCTGCATATGAGAAGGAATCGACTTCCTTGCGTCAATATTTACCATCCATGAATCTCGTTACCAGAACCAATACAAATATTTTTCCCGTTTGAAAAGGAAATGATCAACTCTCCCCCATTTTCGCTATTCAAAGAGCAATATAAAACGCTTCAAATAAAAAGGTTTAACATTTACCAATACCTTACATTACCGGATTGAAAAGCATCGTTACTCATATACGCCCCAAGAGTACACTATTCGAAACAGGGAATCCATTTCTCTGCAACTCTAGAAACTGTCTGTTCTAGTTAACCCTAAAGAAATTATTAATAAAACCCAACATCTCTTATGGGATTACCCCACAGGAAGCCGAAATCCTTTTCTTCTGAACCTGCACGTTTCGAACATTTCGAACGTGTAGTATGCAGAGGTCCCCGAATAATGGAAGGCCACTCGAGCAGAGAGAAAATTTTGGACTTTCCGAACGACCTCTTAAAAAATAGAAAAAAAAGAATGAAAGGGTTGAAGAGGGTGGGGTAGCAGCAAACCAATAATGGATATCTGTCATGACATGGCAAGACGTCAGTGGAAGAGATATCCTGAACCGTGGGGTGCAGTGAGGTTGAAGAGAGGAATATTTTTCGAAGCTTCTCTAGGGTGTCACCTTCGTGAGCGCAAGCATGTTGAGAAATGGCTATGTAGAGCCGGAAATACTCTCTGAAGCGTAAAGGTCTGAGGTGCTTTAAATGGATTTGATACAATTGTTGCTCGGTTTGGGCAATTTATGTTTTCTGGTTATATCTTTAAAAGTGTTTTCTTGGTCCTCAAAAGTGGACCACACTCTCTCACTAAAGCCAGTAGAGAGTTTTTATGCGTTTCGTCCATATACTATATACAACTGAAAATAATATATTTTGTTACATTATAAAATCATTTAAATTATTTTTAAAAAGTTTCCTTAGTTCCTCTAAAGTGGACTAAAGAGCACTGAAGACAGCAGAGATTTTTGATGCATTTTTTGAATATGTACACAATTGAAAACAATAAACTTTCCTTTATCCTAAATTAATTTAATTCTTTAACGTCAGTTATTAGTAGTTAAATTAATTCAAAATCATTATCCTTGGATTCTTTCAGAAAAACATTTAATGGGGAACATGTAAATTTATATATAAATTTTTTTAAATCTTTAATTTAATAAATTATTGTAGATTTTAAAGTGATATAAATAAAAATCTATTACAACAATTGTGAATAAAAAAAATAAAGTGAAATACTAATCGAGTTTATTTAACTTACATTATTAAAAAAAATGCATAAAAATAACTATTGATAACAGTTATTGATTATTGACGATTTATTCATATTTTTTCAAATATAAATTTTTGTATTAAAAATATGGATTGTTTTATTACGAAATATAAAATGCAATTTTTTATTAATACAAATTACTTTCATTATTTATGTTTTCATTATGCATATGAGAAGTCAGCGACTTCCTTACGTCAATATTTGCCATCCATGAATCTCGTTACCATAACCAATACAAATAATTTTCCTGCTTGAAAAGGAGCGGATCAACTATCTCGGTTTTCGCTATTGAAGAGAGCAATATAAAGCGCTTCAAATAAAAAGCATTAACATTTACCAATACCTTATATTACCGGATTGAAAAGTGTCATTACTCATATACGTCCCAAGAGGGCTATTCGAAACCGGAATCCATTTCTCAGCAACGCCAGACACTGTCTGCTCTAGTTAACCCTGAAGCAAAATTTTAATAAAAACCAACCACTCTTATGGGATCACGTCACGGGGAAAGGCAAAATCGTTTTCTTTGAACCTGTAAGTTTTCGAGACGTGCAGGCAGGACCCCGAATAATGGAAGACCACTCGAACAGTTAAGAACATTTTCCGGACTTTTAAAAAAGTTGGGGCAGCAACCAATAATGGATATCTGTCTGACATGGCAAGACGTTGGTGGAAGAAATATTCTGACCGTGGGGGTGAGGTTGACGAGAATATTTTTCGAAGCTTCGAACGCTCTAGGGTGTCACGTTTGGAGAGGAAGCATGTTGAGAAAGGGCTACATAGAACCGGAAATACTCTCTAAAGCGTAAAGGTCTGAGGTGCTTTAAATGGATTTGATACAATTGTTGGACGGCTTATGTGATTAAGTTTTCTTGGATTTAGGCCAGAGACTCGCATTAAAGCCAGTAGAGATTTTGATGCATTTTGTCCGTATACACAGAATAAACTTTTGCTACAACATAAAATTAATTTATCGCTTTATTGTGAGTTATTAAGAAATTAGTTTAATTACGGATAAAAATCATTATCTTTGGATTCATTTAAAAAACATTTAATAGAGAGCAAATAAATTTATTTTTAAATTTTCTTAATCTTTATTTAATAAATTAATGTAGATTTTAAATAATATAAATAAAACTATCTTAAAGTAGATTTAAGCAATACAGCT